>JBBPOF010000801.1:0-16358 GCA_038091315.1 Porphyrellus cyaneotinctus | reverse complement strand
AGTCAAGGACGATGTTCCATGTCTCGATGAGTGCCACAACCTCCTTGCATAGGGGGTTGGGGCTCTCTGCAATCTTTGCTCTCGCGATGGCGTAATATCGGTAGAGAGTGATGAGCTGGTGGATGTAGGAGGCATGCAGATAGGTGGGGAGTTCTTTGAGAGTGAGGACGCATAAGGGTTTTTCTATGAATTCCATGATGAAAGTCCTACAGTTGAAGGCAGGGAGCCGTTGGAGGAGGACAAGGAGGTTGTAGGTGTAAGACATGGTGGGTTGGGGCTCAAATAGGCGGGCAGAGGTTCTTAAAAGGATCTCAGGTTAGAACTCCATCCTTGACAAAAAGGTTGTGGACCAGACAAAAATGGATGGTTATTACAGAGCAGGGTGGGAAACTAGTCCCATCTCCATAAAAGGGACAATGAATCGGAGATCCTAATTGTCCATAAGGTCTTCTTTGGCTAATTGTGCGTGTTCCTTGGGACCAAGGTCTGGAGGATCCCAGGACTGGGTGCCACTCCATTCGTTGGTCTTGTCGAACTTGTACATAGAAGTCTAATAGGACTGGGGGCAGACAAGTGCCCACTTAAATCAGATCCTGCCAATCGCCATAATGGAAATGACGGGGTGATTAAGCGAATGAACTGTACGAAAAAGTATGTAGGTGATGGTGAGGGTGAGGATGGTAATGAGGTCAGCATGACCTAAAGAAATGGAAAAAGAGAGCTGCATAGTAGGGGTGATGGTGGTGAACAAAGAAGAAAGGCTCAGTTGGGGAAATCAGAGGGGAAGCAAGACTTATAAGCCACAAGGGTGGTCCATGTGTGTGTTATATTGACTTCGGGTTCCAAGGTGTTTTTGGCCGAAGAGTAGCCTTTCCACAAGATAAGGAATTGGCGGCAGTGGGCAGAGCCTCAGTGAGCAAGGATCTGGTCAATTTCATATTCCTCTTCTCCTGCGATCTGATCAGGAGGAGGATTAAGGAAATTGGGGCCGTGTTCGGTGGTTTCCCTATAAGGGGAAAGGAGGGAAGCATGGAAGACATCATGTATCTTCCACATCGGAGGGAGTTTCAGCCGGTAGGCGGTGTGGGAGATCACCTGAGTTATCTCAAAGGGACCTAGCTGCTTTTGGGTGAGCCTCTTTGATGGAAGCCGCAGTTGAAGGTTCTTTGATTCCAGCCATACCTTATTGCCTAGTTTTCAAGGCTTAAAGTTGGAGGAAATACGTTCCTTCATGAGCTATTGGGCTTGCTCATGAGCAGCATGAGCTTCTTTCCAGGCCTCATCAAGGGAGTAGAGCTGTTGTTCGAGGGTGGGCAGGAAGGTTTTTCCGAGTGGGGGATAGGCACGGGATTCATAGCCCATCATGAGAGAGAACGGAGTTTGTTTGGTAACGGAATGTACTGTGGAGTTGTGGGAGAATTCTGCAGTGGGAAGGAGGAATTTCCATTTCGAGGGGTTGCCTGTACAGAATATGTGGAGATAAGTTTTGAGCTCTTGGTTTACGCCCTTGGTTTCTCTGTCTGTCTGGGGGTGGTAGGTGGTGGAGAGGGCGAGGTTGTATTGCAGGAGATGAGAGAGTTTGTGAGTGAAGGCAGAGGCGAATTGGGGACCTTGGTCCAAGATGAGTTTATTGTAGAGGCTGAAGCGAGGGAACATGTGTTAGAAGAAGAGTGATGTGATGCCAGCAGTGTCAATCATTTTATAAATTACCCCCTTCATAAGACCATGGTCGACCATGACCAAGACGAAGTCAAACCCCTCGGAGAGCAGAAGATCCATGATAAGGTCAATGAAGAGATTCTGGAACAGGCAGGTGGCAGCAACAGGAAGGGGAGTAAGGCCGGGAACCGTGGGGTGAGTGTTCACCTTGTGAGATTGACAAACAGCACAACCAGTGATGAAGCATCAGAGGAAGGAGGTAAGGCCCAGCCACCAGTAGTCCTTCTGGACACAGTGGACTTTGCAGAAATAACCCTCATGCCCTCTGGAAGGAGGGGAATGCAGGGAAGAGACAAGGTCACGTCGAGCAGATTCTGGAATGTAAAGGCGGCCCTTAAAATAAAGGTGGCCTTCAAGGAAAGTCCAGTCAGTCTTATTGGTGCGGGGTAGGAATGGGGCCTCAGAAGCGAGGGCAGCGAGTGTGTTGATGACCAAGGGGTCAGAGGGAGTGGAATAAGCAATTTTAGTTGCCAATTCTGTGTCGAGGGTGCAGGTGAAGGCATCAGGGGGAAGCAGCATTACTTCTGCATTGTCTGAAGTGGTGTCCACCTCAGACAAACATGAGAGCACGTCTATGGGTCCCATCTGTGAGCCAGGATGGTAGTCCCAGCGAAGGTCAAAGTCTTGGATGAAAAGCATCCAGCGGGCTTGTCGACAAGAGAGTTTGTGGGGCGCTTTGAAATAAGTGAGATTCTTGTGATCAGTAAGAATCGTCATAGGGTGGTAAGTGCCAGTGAGGTAGTGGTGCCATTCCTCAAGGGCAAGGATCTGTTACAATTTTCCCCTCGTTTGCCCTATCCACATTACCCCTATCAGCCCCAACCTCTATAGATGCCAAGGATCTCCCCTTTTGTTTTCCAGACTTCATTTAGTTTCCACCGTTTCCTTTCTAGATGGCGCATGGAACCACACCCACGGCCCATTGCCTATTATGTTAATGTCCATTCCCTTTTTGTATAGGTCCATTCCCAAGCGGTATGGTCCATCCTCTTTCAGTCATGGTGACACAGCCATCTTTCCTTTCTGACTTCTTAGGCTGCGTCCATCTCTTTTCGTCTTGGTCCATTTTCTTTTCATCATGGTTATGTAACCTTTCTCGATTCATTGTGGATGGACAGCATCTTCCAAAGTGGGATCTCTTGCTCCCATTTCATACTCTGCTCATCCCTATATATATCTAGCTGCCTATACTTGTATTCCCCATCTAGTTCTATGCTTAACATGCTGGTTTCTAGTACCACTCGGCCCCGTCTGAGTGAGGCCCCCTTCCGTAGTCGGCAGCGTCCTTCTATGAGACTTCCCTCCACACTTTGATGTTGTTGTGCGAGACCTACTCGAGGCCGTTCCCAGTGGCTAGATAGGATTCCCATACTGGAGACTAGCGCTTGCGTTCTTAACAAAAGAACTAGATCTACCAATGTCCTTGCCACCACACAACAGGACACCCACCCATCACCATTCATTGATTCTCTGCCACCTTCTCCGACACCAACGAGGAAGCTTCCAGCTCTCCTTCTGTTACCTCTACACCTTGTAGCGGGTCTCCTTCTTCTTCATCCTCGAACGAGGAATATCATCCGACAGAAGAACCGAGAACTGATTGCTTGCAACATCTCTCAGCTTTACCAAGCTCCTCCCAACCTTCTGGTGGATCCTTCCCAGAACTTGTAGCTGTTGCCAGTACGTCATCCTCTGCCACTCCCCGTGCTCATACTCCCCGAGGAGAGGTTGCTGCATCTCTTCATGAGTACCACCCTCTACCTTCAGTACAGGCACCCCACGACAATGACCTTTACTCTGACAAACCCATCCAAGTAGACCCACCCCTCTATCCATCCATACCTGCCATCATGTCTACTACTGACAAACAGTCCAAGCTTAAAGCTGGACTCCCTGATGATTTCTCTGGGAAAGCTGAGGATGCCAATTGCTGGCTCCTAGCTATTAAGGCGTACTTCACTATGAATACCGCCTACTACTCCAATGATGCCACTGCCATAACCTTCCTCAACAAAATGAGCAAGGGGCGGGGCATAGCCTTCTCTGAGGGATGGCTAATGAAGCTGGCCGATCCGAGTATTGAGTCAGTGCACAAGATGCTGGAAAAGTTGCTGGAGGACTTTAAGCGTGTCTTTGTGCCAAAGGACACCACCACAAGGGCCAGGATGGCCTTGCACGATATTCACATGGAGGGAAAGCCCTTTTCAGGTAACTTCCATGCCTTCCGCTCAGCCTTCGAGCTCGAAGCCGGAAGATTGGGTGTCTCGGACCAGGATATCCTCAAGGACCTGGCCAAATGCGCAGTGACTGAGTCACTGGCACAGAACATGATGGCCCTGCCGGATGAACCTTCTACAGTTTTCGCTTGGCTCAACAAGGTGGTCAATTCTTTGATGCTGCCAATAGGTTAAAATCCCCTTGGAAGGGAGGGCTGTATATCCCCTCCACTTCCTCCTCTTCATCCCCTCACTCCCGCGATCCCATAGCCATGGACATTGACAGCATCTACCTCACCCCTGCTGCCCACGCTGAATGTGAAGTAACAAATGCTTCATTTGCCATAAGGTCGGGTGTAGTACACGGAACCATCCCTGGAACCATGGAAACACTCCCTCTCGACCTCGTGGCACCCCGCCCCATTCCCAAAACATTCGTGCCACGGAGACCTCTGCTTCTACCTCCATGGAAGGATCTCAGTTGGGTTTTTAGATGGAAGGAGTGCCTCGACGTCACTGCCTTCCCATACAATTGCTCCTGTAATAGTATCTGACAAAAATGCTAGATCGATTCAAATCCCTCTATCGTCGACACCACTGCTCTCCTGGACAGCGGTGCTACTGGATGCTTCATCGACCGTGACCTCATCGAATGCATGAAGTGGCCAAAGACACGTATGGCTTGCCCTCTCAAGGCACATAATGTGGACAGCACTTCCAACATGAGCAGACTCATATGACATAAAGTCCAGCTCACAATCTGAATCTCTGGGGCAGAAATGACCTGGACTTTCATGGTGATCAACTGCAGCTCACAGAACATCATCCTTGGCCTCCCCTGGCTACAGGAGGTCAATCTGATTATCAACTGGGCAACTGGAGCTATCGGAATCCCCGACAAACTCCCGACCCTCCGACACAACAACCCGGAAGCACTCAGGCAACAATACCTGATTCGCTACCTCAACGTCGACCTCTCCGAGAAACTTTGCAAGCTTCTTTGGAAACAAATAGAATGGAACTCCTCCAAATGGATTCGGAAGACTATGCTGTCCACTGAGCTTGCTCAAAAGGAACAGCCCAAGGAGGAGGTATTACCTCCACAATTCTCGGAATTTGCAGACGTCTTCCAGAAACCCCCCGATGGACAACTCCCCCCCTCTTGACTGTTTGACCATACGATCGAATTGGACAAGGACTTCATCCCCAAACGTGCCAAAGCCTATCCACTCAATCCAAAGGAGATTGAGGCATGTAAGGCATTCATTGACAAACATCTCAAGGACGGAAAAATCCATCCCTCCAAGTCCCTGCAAGCCAGTCTGTTCTTCTTCATTCCAAAGAAGGACAGCACTCTCCACCCCTGCCAGGACTACCATTATCTCAACTCCCACACCATCAAAAACGCCTACCCTCTCCCCCTCATTTCCGATTTGATGGATAAACTCAAAGGCTCCTCCGTCTTTACCAAGATGGATATTCGATGGGGATACAATAATGTCCTCATCACTGAAGCCGACCGATGGAAGGCCACATTCATCACTCCATTTGGTCTCTTTGAGCCCAATGTCATGTTCTTCAGAATGTGTAACTCCCCTCCCACCTTCCAGGCCCTCATGGACCACATCTTCGGTGATTACATCGCCGAAGGATGGCTGGTCATCTACATGGACGACCTCTTGATCCATTCTCGCAACCTCGCCACCAATGAGGCCCACACCAAACTGATTCTAGAGCAACTCCAGGAGCACGGGTTAGGACTCAAGCTTTCCAAATGTTTCTTTGGCGTCCACGAGGTGGAGTACCTCGGGATGATCATTCACGAAGGGGAGGTCGCTATGGACCCAGTCAAACTGGCCGCCATCTGTGACTGGGCTCCCCCGCTCAACATCAAAGCAGTTCGCTCCTTCCTGGGCTGCTGCAACTTCTACTGCAAGTTCATTCCGGACTTTGCAACCATCGTCTATCCCCTCAATGCTCTCACTGGCAAAAACATTGCATGGGAATGGGGTCTTTTCCAAGAGACTGCTTTCCGCCGTCTCCAAAAATGTTTCCTTCGGAAGCCCGTCCTCCACTTCCTGGATATCCAACAACCATTCTTCATCATGACTGACGCCTCCCTCCTCGCTGCGGGGGCCATCCTCATGCAGAAGGATTCTAATGGCGACCTTCATCCGTGCACCTACTACTCCCATACTGTTACGATTCAATATATGTGCACCTCTGTCTTTCTTATTTCCTTATGTTTCTCTACGTTCGCGCTCCCTGGAGTACTAACACCAGGTCGAGATGACTTCCTTCTCCTTTTTAACCTGGACTACTTTAGCATTGTTGCATTACCTTGAATGCATTCCCCACGCTGTTCCTTCTCTCTATAGCTGGTAGGGGATATGCACTTACATCTGGCTTATCCATCTATGGACAGCTTTTTCCTCTAAGTAGTTCTCTTGCACTGCTTACATTTTCCCTAACAACCATCGTGGCTCACTTGTGACTCAGTCGTTCTATTGCTTCTACAATGTTCTATGAATTAGTCATCTGCAGTAGTTCACTAAGTACTTATACCAACCTGCCTGTATCCCTTTTCCTTATTCTTGATCTGCGCAATACAACATTTGTTGTACATTCTCAAGTCTCCCTTGACCTCAGTCTTAGTCGACTTGAGGAAATCTTGACCTTGACATCTTGACTTGGCTCTTGTCATAGCTTTGTTCTATCGAGGATGTTGTGTCTCTTCATGAGTACCTCCCTCAAGACAAACAGAGTGCACTCGACGTACCGCGTACATTTCGTGTAACAAAAGATCAAGAATCTCTCTCCGTCCGTCCTATTTAGGAGAAGGACTGACCCACTTTTGTTACCACGACATCCAGACCTTCTCACCGAAGGTACCAAGTACCACAAGACTCTGACAACGACGACAAGTTGTTGTACTCTGAAACCACTATATCCAGAACCTCCCAGGCTGTGACGCCCTTCATACCCACTGTACCCCCTGCACCCAGAGTAACCCCAGCACCCATGTCTAATCCCTCTGAACTCAAGGCTGCCCTCCCCGCAGATTTCTCTGGGGAACCCTCAGATGCCATGAGATGGATCAAGGCCATGAAGGCCTACTTCGCCATCAACTCCAGGTTATATTTGTCAGATGAAACCCAGGTCATGACCACTCTCAACAAGATGAGCAAGGGATGAGGAGTCTCTTTCTCAGAAATGTGGTATGACAAAATGGCTGATACCAACGCCCCCAGCTCTGATAAAACTTTTGACAAACTCATACTGGACTTTGAATCCACCTTCTTCCCCTTCGATATCAAAGCAGTTGCTCGACATGACCTCACTAGACTGGTCCAAAAATCATTCAAACTTCCAAATGGAAATATGGATGATGGATTCCAGAAGTACATCACCGACTTCTAAAACCTTGCTGCTAAGGCAGGAATCACCAACCCCATCACGCTCATCAACCAATTCTCCCTTGGCATCGATCAACAGATTGCCACCATGATTTTGTCTATGGCCGCCATCCCCACCACTTTACCCAAATGGATCAAGCAAGCCAAGGTTTTCCATGCACAGAAGATGCGCATCGCCACCCTAAGGGGTCATCATGGAACTCCCTCGCTTCTAAACTCTCGTACCACCAGAGACCCTGATGCCATGGATGTTGATGCAGTAACCTTGTGAAAACTTACCCCTGCAGAACACGCTAGTGTTTCAAAGATGGCCTTGCTTCCGCTGCAGAAAACCCAGCCACAATGCTATCCAATGTCATTCTCAGAAAACCTCTCAACCATCAACTCCTTGTCCCCAGAAAGTTCAAAACACAGAAACCACCACGACCAGTGACCCTCCCCCGTCGAACTCTACCACGGTCCCTCTCTCTGCACTAGAACAGTATGTCCAAACCTTAAAGACCCAAGGAAAGGACGAGACTGAAGTCCTTCAAACCCTGAAGCTCTGCTACAATGACCCTGTGGAGGAGGTAGCTGCAACCAATCTTGAAGTAGAGGATTTTTAAATTGGGAAGATGTTTCGACGTCCTCTTCCCATGATATCGCCCATGTACTAGTAGCCTTGCCGAAACAAAGAACTCTTCGCATTCCTATCAAACTCCAAGCTAGTACAAAAATCGTCGAAATCACCACTCTCATTGACTGCAGAGCCACCGGGAACTTCATCGACACCAGCCTCCTTTGTGAAGCCAACTTCCCCCTCATCTGTCTCCCCAAACCTACCTTGGAAATAAACGTCAACGGAACCACCAACGCAAAAGGAACCATACGTTGGAAAGCCCATACTTCTTTTCAACACAACTCCTTCTCCGATGACGTCGATCTCATGGTACTCAGCCTTGGGAAGAGACAGATCATTCTAGGAATGCCCTGGCTTCAAAAGTGGAATCCCCACATCAACTGGAATGCTCATACCCTTGAAATCCCTCGACCACCATCCCCAACGTCTGATGGTCCACACATCCCACAAAGATATCTCCTTCAGTGGCTTGGTCTAGAAGCCGATCGAAAAATATCACAATGCCTTCGAAAGCGAGAACTGTGGCACAATGGTGAAATGATCAACAAGGTCACCATCTCTACCCAAATTGCTCAAACCGAGAAACCAACAGAACAACCAGTTCCGAGTTGGTGCCAGGACTTCGCTGATGTCTTCTCGGAAAAAATGCATTCCAAGTTACCACCCCATAGACCCTTCGACCACACCATTGATCTCCTCCCTACATTCACCCCGAAGATAGCTAAGATATACTCCTTAAATCCTGCCAAGCTTTCTGCTTGCAAGGCGTTTGTCAAGGAACATTTAGCAACTGGACATATCGTCCCCTCTAAATCCCCCCAAGCATCCCTGTTCTTTGTCATACCCAAAAAAGATGGAACCCTTCATCCTTGCCAAGACCATCGACATTTGAACCTTCAGACCCGACGCTTTGGATATCCTTTACCACTCATCCCGGAACTCATTGATGACATAAAAGATGCCAACTTCTTTACCAAGTTTGACATTTGATGGGGATATAACAACATCCAGATTTGAGAAGAGGACCAATGGAAAGCCGCGTTCATCACACCCCTTGGGTTGTTTGAACCCACTGTCATGTTCTTTGGATTTTGTAACGCTCCAGCGACCTTTCAATCCTTCATGAATCACATCTTTGCAGACATGATTGTGGAACGCTGGCTCAAAATCTATATGGACGATCTAGGCATCTGCACCCAAGGCACCCTCTCCCTTCACCATGAACGAACCCATCGTGTTCTTCTCCACCTACATGAACACAATCTTTCTCTAAAAATCTCCAAATGCACCTTCAATGTCCCAACAATGGAGTATCTCGGGATGGTCATTGGGCAAGGACAGGTCGCAATGGACACCAAGAAACTCAATGCCATCCGTGACTGGAAACCTCCCACTTCCGTCAAGGGAATACAGTCCTTCACTGGCTTCATCAATTTCTACTGCAAGTTTATTCCCAATTTCTCCAACATTGTCACTCCCCTGAATCTGTTAACGTGGAAAGGCAAACCTTGGGCTTGGACCCCACTCCAACAAAAAGCTTTTGATTCCCTCAAGTCCATTTTCTCCTCTGCCCCTGTCCTTTGTATCCCCGATGTCTCCCGACCCTTTTCACTCATGACTGACGCTTCCCTTTTGGCTGCTGGCGTGGTACTCATGCAAGATGATACCAACGGCGACCCCCACCCCTGTGCTTACTTCTCGAAAACCTTCACCCCCGCAGAGCGAAATTACGACATCTATGACAGAGAACTCCTCACCATTATCCTCGCTCTTTCTGAATGGCGACATTATCTCCAGGGAACCAACCATCTGATCACCGTCATCATGGATCACAAAAATCTTTCCTATATCAAGGACCCTCGCAAACTCTCTCGTCGTCAGGCTCGATGGGCTTTATTTCTCCAAGATTTTGACATTGTCTGGAAGGTGACACCTGGATCCAAGATGGCTCCTGCAGATGCCCTCTCTCGACGGGATCATCTGGATACTACCACCGATAATGCAGACACTTCCATTTGCCCAGATCCCATGGTCATCAACGCTCTTGACACTACTCTCACCCACAAAGTCTCTTCTTCCTCTGCCTCCGACCCTCTTGTGTTGCATGCTATCGCCAACCTCCAGCAGGGTTCACCATTGTTTCCCCGTTCGACTCTAGCTGATTGGACTCTCAACAATGGCCACCTCTACTTCAAAGGTCGTATGTATATTCCCCCCTCCTCTCGCCACTCCGTTGTCTATGCCCTACACTCCTCTCCCTCTATGGGTCATATGGGTCATTTCCGCACCAAGGCTATTGTCGAACGTGACTTTTGGTGGCCTGGGGAATCCTCTTTTGTCAATGCTTTTGTCTCTGGTTATGCCATCTGCCAGCAGAACAAAGTTAACACACACCCAACTCGCCCCCCTCTGACTCCAATCGCCTCCACCTCCTCACTTCCATTTCGGCAACTCTCTGTTGATCTCATCACTGATCTTCCCCTCTCTGCTGGCTTTGACTCTCTGATGGTCATGGTCGACCATGGCCTTATGAAGGGGGTGATTCTGTGTCCTTGTACTAAAACTATCAATGCCGCTGGAGTCGCCAAACTGTTCTTTGAACATGTTTACAAACGATTCGGGCTATACAACTCTATCATCTCGGATAGAGGCCCTCAATTCGCCTCTGCTTTCGCGCTGGAACTGGCCAGACTCCTCAACTATGATATCCGCCTCTCCACTGCTTATCACCCTCAGACAAATGGCCAGACCGAATGAACTAATCAGGAAATTGAAACTTACCTTCGTATCTTCTGTTCCAACAACCCCCAAAGATGGACAGAGTACATCACCACCGCCAAATTCCACCACAACTCCGCCCCACACAGCTCTACCAAGACCTCCCCTTTCTCCCTACTTCTCGGATATGAACCCTGATCTTATCCCCCCTTGGGCAAAACCTTTCTTCCCACTCTTGAAAACCGACTTTCCCTGCTTGAAGAGGCCCGAAAAGAAGCTCTTGCAGCACATGAAACTGCCAGACAGATCATGACAGAACGTTCCACCCAGAAATTCTCCCCCTGGAAAGTAGGTGATGAGGTTTGGCTAGAAGCCTCTAATCTACCCCTCCACTACCTTTCACAGAAACTCGCCCCAAAATGCCATGGACCCTTTGAGATATCTCAGGTCCTATCTCCGCTCACTTACCGACTACGCCTACCGCCCACATGGAAAATCCATGATGTGTTCCATGCCAACCTCTTATCTTCTTATCGCAAAACTGTCACACATGGTCCCAACTTCTCTCGACCCCCTCCTGACCTAATTGAGGCTGAAGAAGAGTACAAAGTTGATCAGATCATTAGTCATAGAGGCAATGCTGGAAAACACCGGTACCTAACCACATGGAAGGGTTATCCATCTTCAGAAAACACATGGGAACCCGAAACCAATCTCCGCCATGCCTCCGAAATACTCAAGGCTTATAAGGAGAGTCATTCTTTAAACTAAATCCCCAGGAAGCGGCATCTCTTCGTGAGTACCCCCCTGTGAATGCTCCACCCTTTCATCGAAACCATCATCTTTGACTCCCCCGAATATGTCTTTCCTATCTTCATCTCGTTCCTCCTCTTCTCTATCTTCCTCTCCAAATACCTCCCTGTTATGTTCTCGTCCTGTTCGTCTGTCTTGTTTGCCTCTACATTTCATTCTCATTTTTTATGCCACTATTCTCATCATGCCACATATTTGCCGCACCCTCGAGGATCTCTATCTGTTCGAAGAAGACGTCGTCACCCAGGAGCTCATCAAACTTTTCCACGAGACCCTGACAGTTGAACGTTATCATCGCCTGGCCAACCCTTCTGACCCCCCTTCAGACTTTGGTATCCCTCTACAACTTCACATATCTGCTCTTCCTCATTGAATCCTCACTATCCTTCATCTGTATGGATTCCATTCTTTCGTCGAACGATTACCCACCACTGTGATTTATCCCATGTTCCGACGAATTTACTTATCCATGTCCATGGGAGAACAAGACAGATACATGGAGGCCACCGACTTTCTTCCTCCTCAATCCCCACCTATATTACCCGTTCCTCCTCCCAGACCCCAAGGAGAAACCTTCGTACCTGTCACCCCCACTCTCGCATCCCACATCTCTTCTCATCCTTGCTCCCCTATAACCTCGTTGTCTGAAACCTCTACCACAATCGAACTGTCTACCTCCACCTCTCCTGTTGAACGACCTCTCACTCCAGTGACTATTCGCTTCCCACATGACTCCGATACCGCTGGCAGACATCTCAATGAAGATGCTCAACGCATCTTCAGATCTTATTACACTCAAAATGCTTCTGGTAACACCGTTCTCTCAGCGGCTACTCATGTTCTTCTGAATGTGTTCCCTCCTACCCCCACTATAGCTTCCACCCAGTGCTTTCATTGTCACAGTCTTGGGCACTTGCAAGATGACTGTCCCCAATACATCTGTCCCAAATGTCATCGTGCCGCCCCTGGTCATCCGACATGTTTGTGTCTTACCACCCAATGTAGCATTTGCCTTCGATGGGGACATGGATCCTAATTTTGTCCTGGAGTACCTTGCTCCACTTGTGCTGCATTCGGGCACCAAGAGGTTGATTGTCCTTTTATGGTCCTTACTCCCGAGCAGGCCGCGACCATCTTCTCCCCTGGTGCTCTCCAACGAGAACCCCCTCCTCCTGATGTGTCGGAGTAGTATGTTACCTAAGCCTGGGGCTCCAGTATATGAAGGGGGTAATGTTACGATTCAATATATGTGCACCTCTGTCTTTCTTATTTCCTTACGTTTCTCTATGTTCGCGCTCCCTGGAGTACTAACATCAGGTTGAGATGACTTCCTTCTCCTTTTTAACCCAGACTACTTTAGTGTTGTTGCATTACCTTGAATGCATTCCCCACGCCGTTCCTTCTCTCTATAGCTGATAGGGGATATGCACTTACATCTGGCTTATCCATCTATGGACAGCTTTCTCCTCTAAGTAGTTCTCTTGCACTGCTTACATTTTCCCTAACAACCATCGTGGCTCACTTGTGACTCAGTCGTTCTATTGCTTCTACAATGTTCTATGAATTAGTCATCCGCAGTAGTTCACTAAGTACTTATACCGACCTGCCTGTATCCCTTTTCCTTATTCTTGATCTGCACAATACAATGTTCGTTGTACATTCTCAAGTCTCCCTCGACCTCAGTTCTTAGTCAACTTGAGGAACTCTTGACCTTGACATCTTGACTTGGCTCTTGTTGTAGCTTTGTTCTATCGAGGACGTTGTGTCTCTTCATGAGTACCTCCCTCGAGACAAACAGAGTGTGCTCGACGTACCACATACATTTCGCGTAACACATACCTTCGGTGCTGCTGAACGTCATTACGACATTTACGATCGTGAACTCCTCGCTGTGATCCTTGCTGTTACGCGAAACGTATGCTGTACGTCGAGCGTACTCTGTTTGTCTCAAGGGAGGTACTCACGAAGAGACACAATGTCCTCGATAGAACAAAGCTATGACAAGAGACAAGTCAAGGGATCTAGGGTCAAGGGTTCCTCAAGCCAAACGAGACTGAGGTCAAGGGAGACTTGAGAGCGTACAACGAACATTGGATTGCGCAGATCAAGAATGAGGAAAAGATACAGGCAGAGTGGTATAAGTACTTGTGCTCTACTGCGGATGACTAATCTATAGACCATCGTAGAAACAGATAGAATGACTGAGTCATAAGTGAGTCATGATGGTAGTCAGGGGAAACGTAAGCAGTGCAAGAGAACCGCTTAGAGGAGAAGGCTGTCCGTAGATAGATGAGTTAGATGTAAGTGCGTATCCCCTATCGGCAATAGAGAAAGAGAACGGCATGGGGAGTGCGTTCAAGGTAACGCAATAACGCTAAAGCCATCCAGGCTGAAGAGGAGAAGGAAGTCATCTTGACCTGGTGTTAGTATTCCAGGGAGGACGAAGGTAGAGAAACGAGAAGAGATAAGGAAAACAGAGGCACACATATATTGTATCGTAACACTTGCCCTTGAGAAATGGTGTCATTACCTCACTGGCACCTATCATCCAGTGACGATTCTTACTGATCACAAGAATCTCACCTACTTCAAGGCCCCCCATAAACTCTCTCGTTGCCAAGCCCGTTGGATGCTCTTCATCCAGGACTTCAACCTTCGCTGGGACTATCATCCCAGCTCACAGATGGGCCCTGCAGATGTGCTCTCATGTATGACCGAGGTGAATACCACCTCAGACAATGCAGAAGTAACACTGCTTTCCCCTGACACTTTTGTCCATGCCATCGACACTGAATTGGCTGATAAAAGCACAGACTCTACCCCTTCCGACCCCCTGGTTGTCAATGCCCTTGCTGCCCTCGCCTCAGAAGCCCCGTTTCTCCCCCGCACCAATAGAGCCGATTGGACCTTCCTGGATGGCCGCCTTTACTTTAAGGGTCGCCTCTATGTCCTGGAACCCGCCCGCCAGGACCTCGTCTCCTCTCTCTATGTCTCCCCTGCCGGGGGTCATGAGGGTTATTTCTGCACAGTCCACCATATTCAACGGGATTACTGGTGGCCGGGCCTCACTTCCTTCCTTTGCCAGTTCATTGCCGGGTGTGCTGTTTGCCAATCACACAAGGCAAACACACATCCCACCACCCCCAGGTTAACCCCTCTCCCTGTTGCTGCCACCCGCCCTTTCCAGAACCTTTCCATTGATTTGATCACTGACCTCCCGACCTCTGACAGCTTCGACTCTGTCATGGCCATGGTAGACCATGGTCTTATGAAGGGGGTAATTTTCCTCCCTTGCCACAAAATGATCAACGCTGTAGGCATTGCATCTCTCTTTTTTGAACAAGTCTTCCCCCGCTTCGGCCTCCATGACAAACTCATCTCGGACCGTGGTCCATGGTTCGCCTCAGACTTCACTAGAGAACTCTCCTGCCTCCTGCAATACGACCTTGCTCTCTCCACCGCCTATCACCCTCAGACAGACGGAGAAACTGAACGCGTCAACCAGGAACTTGAAACTTACCTCCGCATATTCTGCATAGGAAACCCTTCCAGATGGCAATCTCTCCTTCCGACAGTAGAATTCTTCCATAACTCTGCAGTCCACTCAGTTACTAAACAAACCCCATTCTCTCTCATGATGGGCTACGAACCCTGTGCCTATCCCCCACTCGGAAAAACCTTCCTTCCCACACTCGAACAATGGCTCCACTCCCTTGACAAGGCTCGGAAGGAGGTCCATGCCGCTCATGAGCAAGCTCAACAGCTCATGAGGGAATGCATTTCCTCCAACTTTAACCCCTGGAAACTAGGTGATAAGGTATGGTTGGAATCCAAGAATCTCCAACTGCGGCTTCCATCCAAGAAGCTTCCCCAAAAGTGGTTAGGTCCCTTCGAGATAACTCAAGTGATCTCCCGCACCGCCTACCGGCTAAAACTTCCCCTGATGTGGAAGATACATGATGTCTTCCACACTTCTCTTCTTTCCCCTTATAGGAAAACTGTGGAATATGGCCCCAATTTCCTTAATCCTCCTCCTGATCTGATTGCTGGAGAAGAGGAATACGAAATCGACCAAATCCTTGCCCACCAAGGATCCGCTCGCCACCGACAATTCCTTATCTTGTGGAAAGGCTACTCTTCGGCCGAAAACACCTGGGAACCTGAAGCCAACATTATGCATGCACAGACCACTCTTGCAGCTTATAAGGCTCGCTTCCCCTCTGTTTTCCCCAACTGAGCCCTTCTTCTTTGCTCACCACCATCCAATCCACTATGCAACTCTCTTTCTCCATCTCCCTGGGTTGTGCTGACCTCTTTGCCATTCTCGCCCTTACCATCACCTACGTACTCTTTCAGCCAAGGAAGACCTGATGGACGATTTGGGGACTTAACCCATTCATTCCTTTTATGGGGATGGGACTAGTTTCCCACCCTGATTTGTAATAACCATCTATTTTTGTCCTGGACCTTGACCTTTTCGTCAAGGACTGAGTTTCAATCCAGGCTCCTTTTAAGGATGACTCCCCACCTATTTGAACCTCACCCCCAACATGTCCTACCGCCTACAACCTCCTCGTCCTCCTTCAACAACTCCCCACCTTCAATTGAAGGACATTTATCGCGGAATTCCTCGAAAAACCCTCGTGTGTCCTCACCCTTGAAGGACTCCCCACCTACCTGCATGCCTCCTACATCCACCAACTCATCACTCTCTACCGATACTATGCTATCGCTAGGGAGAAGATTGCAGAGAGCCCCAACCCCCTATCCAAGGAGATCGCTGCACTCTTTGAGATGCAGAACATCGTCCTCAACACACTCCACTCGGCGGGGATCCTCAACCTCATTATCCAGCTA
>JBBPOF010000800.1:0-16368 GCA_038091315.1 Porphyrellus cyaneotinctus | reverse complement strand
GTTTGCGGCCTCTAGATGAGTTGAGGTAGAGAAATTCGCTGTTTGCGGATCAAGGAAGGACGTTTGTTTGGATTGTTCGCTGTGCTATGCCGCTCTGCATAGACCAATACCACAGACTTGACACCCGCTCTCATCAATGATCGAGTTATCGACGTGGCTGGGCATGCGTGGAGATTGGCAGGGGTAAGTGTCAGACTGTTTTACAACTTGCTCCTCAGGCTTGTCAAGTGAGCATTTGGGTCCCGTACAGGTCTTCAGGTTGACATCAGAACTCGACGAGAATAATGCACAAGTTACACCCCATGCCCACGCACGTCTAATGAGATCTCGTCCCCGAGCTCGATATCGAGTCGACATGGTGACCTTCTCCAGGCTTTTTTGCTGATGGTGATAACCATGATATCAACCATGATATCAGGTAATTAATCGATGAATCGGTACCCTATTCTAGTCCAGAGTCGCTCATCTGACTTCGTTTCGATATAAACGGACAACGCACAAAGCATATTCAAGTTGCTGGTACATACCCGACTCACAAAGCTCGAAAGCGGCCACGAATACAGAACAATAAACACATATTTGAACAAGGTGCAAACAGACGAAACCACAGTACATTGATCCTAACCTCCAAGCCCCCAAAACGCCAAACAGCCACCGTCCTTCCACTTCCCTAGGCCGACGCTGTGGGGACACGTTCCGCTGAGGACGAAACGCGGAAGGCTGCGTGCGAGTACGGAAATGGAAAGTCGATAACCGCGAGAAAAGAGGTGAAGGCGATAAGAGGATGGCTCGATATGGATATGCTACTGCTGCTCCCAACTACGAGTACAGGCGGGGTATATATACGATGCAGACTACAGGATGTCGTAGGTAGGAGCCATTGGTGCAAAGGAATCCATGATGTAGCGAAAGATAATGTGAAACTAAAGGAAAAAGGAAGATGACGAAAGACAAAGAAAACGACAATTGACAAAGAAATGACGACCGTCGCGAATGTGACGAGATCTCGACCAGGGTCGACGCTCGACGACGACATCCGGACCGGATCGGCGAAGGGACTCGTCCGCGCAGTTCCTTACTACGCATAATCGACAGCTATATTTGACCCACTGACGGTGGTGAACGCACGACCGTCCGGAAATTCTAGAACGTTAGCACCATCGGACGGCGTAAAAGCCACACCAGGACCTTCGGCAATGGCATCCTTGAAGATTATGCTGCCAAAGTTGACCACTGGCGTATTGTGAAAACTCTCGACGATCCAACCAGCGTCCTGCTCGCAGAGCGATACGGTGGACGTGAGTTCCATGTAGCTGGACTGTTTGTTTTGAAGATTTCGGATGAGTATGGAACCTGACGTTGAAGAATCCGCAATGATATGCAACTCGACCGTATCACCATAAGAGATCTGCACGTCGTGTACGTTCTCCGGGTTGGGCCAAAACTGGGAAACACCTTGTATGAATGAATGAGAGATGAGCGACATAACCCTTGAGCGGCATGGTAATGTCTCGTTTACCTGTGTAAGCCTGGGATCCATTTGCAGTAATACTCATTGCTATCCCGACCCGGAAAAAGGCGCCGCACGAAAAACCGTCGAAACCGACCCAAGCAGAAACACCTGAATTAGATGGACCGCGAACGCTTGGAATGACGACAGTGGCGTCTATATCTTGGAATGTGTTCTGTCGGACGAGACAGGATGAGATCTAGCAGGACATGGTCCGCGAGGACGACGCACATTTCCCTTGATAAGGACAGCACCAGCTCTGATAGTCGGGTTATCTCGCTTGACAGGGGTAAACGACTCAGCGCGAGGGTATGCCAGAGCTGCAGAAGCGACTAATAAACCAGAGATGAGGGCGTATGTGAAGTGCATAGCGACTATAGCGGTGGAGATCAAGAAAACGGGGGATGTCTGACACAGTAAGGCAGACCCTATCGAAAAAGCAGCGTGACCCTGCCCTTTATACGTTCCACGGGCTGACCGATTGCGCATTGCAGCGTCTCATATATGATTGAAACAGACACGCTGTAGCGAGGAACTGAGTTGTCCGGTCAAGCCATCGATGACATCGACTCAAACCTTCTTCAAGGTCGATCGCCCGCACGGTGTCCGAATTAAGAGTTGTGGGTGAGCTTTTACGAGTAGGCTTCCACTTGCTCTAGGGCTTACTTGGACGGTACCGACCAACCTTTAGGACCCGGTACCAGCGCATGACACTGGCGGTCTTGTTGACACCCAGCCTCTAACCGACGTCCGAGGTAGCTGACACTTGCTCCGCTTGGACCGTGTCGCAAATATGTGGAGGGACGGTAAATATTGATGGTCAGCAAAACTGCCGACGATATCCGAGTCAATGCAAATACATTAACACAATTACAAATGATGGTGGGTGTTTCGTGACCTTTCAGTGTTTCACTTCAAGTCATTCCCGTTCCTCCTTTGAAATGGTTTTTCAACGACATTCGAAGGAGAATAGGCGACCAGTGGGAGAGGAATGACGCGATCGTCTCCCTCGTATTGCACGCGCCGGACAAAGGTAGGTCGTAGAAAAAGTGGTCTGACCCAGAACGTCGTCCCGTTAATCAGAGATTCGGACTCGGAGAGGCGGGCTGCCAGTGGGCTCAAGCGATGGATTAGTGGTACCGAGATGTTGAGCCCAGCTGAGGGCACAAGGCAAGTCGTGTAGTCCGATATCTAGATCGGGTTCTCGCAATGCAGATCTTGACACTCACTGCTTTCTGATGCAGTCTTTGGTGCAACACGACATAGGTATGTATAAAACGCGGCTGAATTGTTTTAGTGTATTTCTACGGTACAAACGGACCTGGGTATTCCCGCATTACGTAATCAGGTAGATAAGTAATGGCATGTAGCATCAACTGTCCAGATGGTGCGTGGGCGGAGAATAGGATGGCGTTTATCAGCATGCTGAAGCCTGATCTGCCTCTAAGGGGAGCAGTTTCAGTGTTTAGTGCATGCCGGGACTGGTAAAGGTGAAAGTATTAATCCTTAGGTGACTACACATGCGACTATAAATCAGGAATCAAAACCACAAAAAACAGACGACGACGAACGGATCTAACAATGAATAATTACCTCTAGTTTGTGAGCTACCACAGCTGGAAAGCGAGTGTTTCAACGATGCCGATAACGTCCTCATTTAAACCCAAGAAATAGAGAGAAAGATAAATTGAATACGATCAAAGATGATCAAAGACTTCCTCTGGAACGTCATGCAATCACCCACTGGCGCTAGGTGGACTAAGCACCTTTTGCCACCACGTTCGGCGCTCAGTCGTCCCGCCCTGTAACGGGACGCCCGTGCTGACGACGGTCTCGCCTCCGTCATCGCGCGACCCGACCTCCTTCGCGTGTGATCGAAACGAGCGTTTGCTCCGTAAGGAACCCTGCGCGGAGTAGTGTGATCGAAGCGAGTGGTAGTCACTCCTCAGCCCGTCGGTTTCGCCCTCGCTCTCTTCCGGTAAGTCGGCGTACAACGAGCCGTCATCGCCGACGTCTATTGCAGCACATTGGGTTTCCCGGGCCTCGGTGGCAACATCTCCCCGATAGGATCCGTGTTCGCCATCGCCATCGCCATCGCCCTCTCCATCATCCTCGATGAGATACGTAAACGGGGTAACCTTGTTAGGTTGTGTGACAGGCACTGGATTAAATAATGCTTCGATCAGCTTTTCTGTCCCCCTCGGATCGTTGATCGATGGCAACTTGGCAACCTCGAATGGCCGTCGCTGTTTCTGGACTGTTGCGTGTCCGTGTCCATGGCTCTGACTGTGATTCCCGTTGGACGTGCCGGAGACCGAGACAATGGAAGAGGCATCTGAGTCGGACGAGAAATCGGAAGAAGCGTGCGTGTAGAGATCCGAGGCGCGTGGACGGGTGCGGTAAATGTCGGATGATTCGAGGAAGCCGGCGACCCCAGAGAGGATCTCGTCTTTGGGGAGGGGAGGGGCTACGTAGCCAGATTCGCCTGCGGTGTGTTCGAGGTGGATGGAGAGCTATGATGGGGAGTGAGCGGGCGACAAAAGGAACGACGGGAAGCACACCTTGAGGGTCGCGTTGGTCTTACTTTGGCGGAGAAGATATCGCCGCGTGACGACGCCGGCGTTGACGTACTGTGCGAGGTTGAGGTGGACGGCTCCGAGGTGTGGGTTTCGGGGTGCATCTGGGTCACCGGTGATCACACGCTAACGTGGAGGTTGGTGAGTCCGTCGAAGTGAAAGAACGACAGAAGTGCTACCTGCGTGACGACAAACTTGGCTAGACAATCGCCGAGTTCATCGTTGTCCCTGGCCACACTCATTTGGACGACGAATTTGAGTACCTGTTCCCATACGACGCTGTGTTCCCTGAGCTTGACAAACGGAGTGATTCCCTTTGCAGGGGAGTAGTGGTGCTTCATTGGGGTGTCGCCATTGAGAAGCGTGTTCGTGTCGTCCGCGAGCAGTGGGCTTGGGGCTGGTCCGTGTCGAGACCAGCCTGCCGAAAGATAGCCAGGAGGGTTGTGAATGAGGCGACAATTGTCCGCCGAGGATGAAGCGCTGGCGATGGACGACGCACCACTGATGCTGCGTGCCATGTTTAGGGGTGACGCATGATTGGCAGATACGATGACAGCTGGAATTGGGAGGGGTTGGGCGCGCGTCGTTGGACCACTGGCATGGTCGTTGGAGCTGTTGGCGACGCTGTGAGCGTCGGAAGCAGAGGCGGCGTCGAAGAGGGACGCGTTGTCTGTGTCGCTGCCCTTGGCTATGGAGGGCGGCGCGGATCGGTGGGAGGGATTTGCCTTTGCCTTTCTGGCCTTGACTTTGTCGAGTATGCTGGTGCCGGAGTTGGACGTGACGCCCTTGATCTTCCATGTGAGGCCGAACTCGCCATGGACGAGAGGGACGTTGTTGAGTTGGTGAATTGTGAGAGTGACGGTGAAGGCGGCGTGTCTTGGGAGGAGATGGGCGAGATGAGCGCGGATGCCGACGGTCGGTCCTGTCGGGCTAGACGGTCTAAAGTGGGCGGGCTTGAGCGTTGCCGAGCGATGTCGGGCAGAGTCGGTCATGGTAAGTACTAGGGTTGACAAATGTTGCACGTGTACTACGAGCACATCCTCGACTACGACCGTCCCTTCCCCACCCCGCCCGTCATCGACGCCGCCCCGCCAGAAAGCGTAAGAAAAGTCTTGCCAGGCCTCAGATTCCTCCGGGACGAGGTCAAACGGGACTGCGATGTACGCTCGTCTCACTCCTCGCTTGAACCACCTTGACGTACACCAGTAGTTTCTCCAACACTCGCCTGCTTCGTCGAGCAATGCACCCTACCTCATCGCCGTGTGGGACGAACTCGTCCATGCTCGCCAGCCCGTCGCCGTATACCGCATGTTCTCTCTAATGACACGCCCCATCAAGGTAGACGTCGTAAGCGAGGACGGCGCGAGGTGGGTGAGGGTCAACACGTGAGTACACCACAGCACTCCTGGCTTCTCTCGACTCAATCATCATAGCATCAAGAATACTCGCCTCATGATGGAGTTCCGCGAGATAGACTCCTATCTCACCAGCGACGACGAGGACGAGACAAGACCCCGCGTCGCCCAAATCAAGTTTGACAATTCCGTGCTGAGGATGGGCAGAGAACTGGTCGCTGCTGCGAAAGCCAACCCTATATCTGTCCGTGTGCCCTTTTCCAGCTCGACCACCACCATGACCCCACAAGTCACCATGCGTTTGACTCGCCTAGATCCATTCAAGGACGATGCAGAACCTCGCATTGGAAAGACCATCCAATATCTGCGCGACATGGGCATCGATGTCCAACTCGGAGAGCGATCACACCCCCACCCCACACCAATCGCAAAGACACTTACGACACCCAAGCTACTAGAGCCAACGACACACATCAACCTGGACCTGTCCGCACTCATCGCACTCATATCCGACATCTCGCATTCACCCTTGCCTCGAACAGAACAGGAAGCTCATGCTCGGTTCGAGACTCCCCAGAGCTATCTCGACTGGAAAAAAGACAGGGTAAAGTCGCTCGCGCGCCAGAATCAGGACCCGCATGACGACGTGGACGATGGCAAGGCAGACAAGAGCACATGGGAGAACTCGGGACAGCATTCCCGTGCACTCGCCGCACAAGTGATACAAGAGATAAGCAGGGGCATCCTCGAAGAGATACGCGATCGTCTCTCGGTGCATCCCTCGACGAGCGTGACCTTTTGGACGACGAGCGAGGCACGTCATCGATGTGTCCAAATCGTCTCCAAGATCGGTGGGGAAAAGGAGAGGGCGCGGGCGGATGCATTGTTGGGCTCAACGCTCTGCGCGAGCACGCCGCCTGTTCATACTCTAGCGCATATGTGCACGAACTGTGTCGCAGGAACAAGTCGGACAGTCGACACAAGTGGGAAAACATCTCTTGATACGTACTGGGAACATTCCAGATACTCAGCTGGATTCTTACCCCTCTTGCCTGTCCACGTCTATCCTTCGACTCTACCCACCGCAGAAGACATATCCGAGCAGTCGAGATCGACCTTTTTCGATGCGCTCACGCAAACGTGCACTGGAATCCTATCGCACGAAGGCGTTCCGGTATCACAACTGCCTGCACCTTTGTCTACATCGAGGAAAGAGCAAGTCCTCGAAGAGATCCCACCCGCTGCGCAGACGTCGCTCCCAAAGCTGACCGTACATACTGTCAGGTCGATGATCGCTGGTGCTTCTAGGGGATACACGACGCTGACGACGAACAGGAGTAGCGTCAAAGCGGTCCTTAAGGAGATGCGGAGGGTATGTGGATATGAGCCTGAGCCTGGGGTGGGGGAGGTTGAGAAAGCTGCGTTGTGGATACTTGATCCGCGTAGTTTGTCCGAAGGCATGCGCTCCGAGTGACTCATTACTCTCTCTGGAGATCCGACCCTTGAAGGTACTGCCAAACTATCGAGTTATTTAATCTTACTGAGATACGGCTCTTTTAGCCTCATGTATAAATTGAGTGGATTCAAGCTATTGAAGGGAAGGACGGACAGGGATAGCGCTCCCTTCTGCAATTCGACACCTCTCATGCCAGCGAAATGTGGCTCGGTCAGTGACCAATAGTATTTCTTTCTGAATCAGCCTTTTGCAGGCATGGTGAAGGAGTCTGGATTGAGATAGATTTTCTCGAGTGGAGGCAATGACAAAGACAAGGGAAAAGAGCTACTAGTAGATAATCTCAGGCAGCTGTTTCGTTTGTCCTTCGCGCATCGAAACACTGGTTCAGTTTGCTAAGTGCTTCGGAAACAAAAGCATTTGTGAAAAACACAAACAGCCACTCAAGAGCACCATCAGTCACTCTGACTGTTTCGGTCCCACCAGAGCAGATCACCCACAGCCATTTGTCACTTTTTACTGGGCGTCATTCGATCAACTTGATCGAGCCCCGAATCCCCACGATCGACCCGCTGATAGCAACCAACTGTCAACATCGTTCAAAGTAACGAGGTCTAGACCACTCAAGGGTTTCGTCAGCAGTTGGTTCATGCGCCGACGAGAAGTTTTCGCGCATAACCAGACACAGTCGACTTTGACTCAACACCCAACAATCATTCAATCAAACCCAATACATACATATCTCGACACCCAAATCCAGAACAGAAACCTCGAAACACTTGGCTTTACCAATTTCTTATAAAACCCACTGGCATGCCTTTCTTACATTTTGGCATCTTGCCATCAGATTCGAGAGATCACGCTTCGGCGGTCACGGGAGAGCAGCCAGTGACAACGGCACTGTTCTGCGCACCCGTTCGAGTCAGTCTCGGACAACGTGTTAGCGAACATGAGCAGCGGGATAGACTGACGAATATGATGTCATTACAGCAAAGTGTCTGCTAGGTGCAGAAACCACTTCTACCAAAGGGGATAGGGGAGCACGTAAGCCCGACCTGAGTGGTTGAAGAGGGCAAGGGAATCCCCACGAGCCCAAAGAACTCGCTGACGACGGGGTTACTAGACTGTCAGGAAATGACACGTTAGTGTCTTCAGGTCGCTGGCATGGGCGAGGAAGACCTCACCTGCTGGACGCTGTTGCAGCACTGGAGGCTGCCAGAGGTGCAAATTGGGCCAACCACAAAGTCGAGCAGTGCGGCGGAGGTGAGCCCAGCAAAGGCAGCAACGGTAAAGACAATGGTAAATGCACGAACGAACATGTTGGAGTAGAGTGCTGGTGTTCAAAGTAGATTAGGGAAGTGGACTTTGGTGCTGATCAGTGACGCACGCCCTTAGTTTTTTATACCTAAGCTTTCCATCCTGTGCCATTCACGGCGCGGACTATGGCCCCTGGCAAGGAGCGGGACTGAACGTGCGATGATTGAACAATCGAGTGCCTTACATTCGTTGCCGTCAAGCTATAAAAAGGGCATCGCATGTATCGGCGAGCGGTGAGTCTAGCCCACGGGGGACTGGGGGAAAGGGAAAATGTGGCGGAGACATGCGAGGACGGCCGGCTACGAAAGCCATGAGCGCCGATCGATGTGACTTCATCACATTTCCCCCCGACATCAGACGTCAAGGACTAACCAACTCTGGTATCGTCGTTTCGCAAACAAGGACGCAAGGTCGGTACAGGAGGACACATGATCTCCGCAAGCCAGGAACAACTTTGATGGGGAACCTGAAGTCCGGCGTCGTGCAGCTCGTTGGAACGTCGAAACCCAGTGAGGCGTGAAGAGGACAAAGTCTGTGCTATCGACCAACTAGAGGACAGAATGGTAGGGGATTGAAGACACTAGGCCTTCCCCACCTTGTTCATGCAGCATAACTGCGCGCTTCGCTGATCAACATTCATAAACCACCCAAATGGAAATGAGGTGAGTAGGCTACATTACTCGGGTTCCAGCGTTGCAATCTTAACCCAATTCCATAGCGTAAATCCCAAAGCCCCTGTATTGTAACACCCTGCTCGTAAATGGGGATGGTCTGATGGAGGTACGAATGCGCTGTTTCAAGACCACGCGAACAGGGCAGCCACCATGAGTTCATTTTGAAATAAAACTCACCGAAATACTCAAAGTAAATGGTAGGGAGAGGATGGGTACTTGAATCAACTGCGACATGTCTCAGTGTAGAACGGAAACAAACGAAATGACCCTCAACAGTCCGAGTGGATGGAGAAATGGCTTACTTGCCCATGATGGTCAAGGCACTGGTTTCGACGGCCCAGGCCACTATCATTGCACAGCCATAATTAGAAAATAAGCAGTCTGTTGCTCGGATAAGATGGTTACAGCGGACGGTATAGGTTTCCTTTAAATACTTGGCTACTATGTCCCGTGCTGATAAGGTTGAGTCAACCGCTTGAAGGGAGCCGATATGCACCGCCGGGAGCCTCAAGCCCGCCTTCTAAAGCGCTTGGCAGTTTGATGTCTTCGAGCCGTATAGAAACTTGCATGTATAGAAAAACAAAACCACACAACCGTTGGCAAAGTGCCGGAAGAAGATGTTGAAACCGGGCGCGCTAGACAGATGTAATGAATACTTGACCATGTCAGTAAGGTAGATAGGAGTGTAAGTAGCAGTAGCTTACCTCCAGTCGAGTGGTACGAAACTGGAGGAAAGCAGGAGTGTGACGTGACACGTAAATATACGAGCGGTGTCCATAAAAGGAAATGTAGTAAAGTGTACCATACGAAAGCTAAGTATTGTAACAGACGGGCTGTTCTCCAACAGAATTAAAGAATTCCAAATAGGTCCGGCGGTTGGCAAGTTGCCGCTGCTCATGCAAACCTGTGGTACACTGATCGCCGGCCTGATCGCAGGACTTTCCACACGTCCTCAAGAATTCAGCAAGGTGTCGTAGGGATGAGTGGGACGGACGACCCAGGTAGAAAAACATCCTTTAATACGTCTAGGTACTACACGCGGCTGGATTCTTACCCTTCGTGCCTGTCTACGTCTGTACTTCGACTTTTCCCGCCGCGCAAGACGACTCGAGGCTTCGGAAGTCGACATCGACGTTTGTCGATACGCTTGCGCAAACGTGCACCGGAATCATATCGCACGATGTTACAGTCCACTCACCGACGACCGAGCAAGTTCTCGAAGAGACCACGTCGCGCACAACTCACTCCCAAAGCTGACCGTAGACGGTCACGTCGATGCTTTGTACACGATGCCGACGACGAACAGGGTTAACCTTCCTCAAAGAGATGTACAAGTTCTTCGCCTGATACCCTCACCTCGTAAGTAAGTCACAAGGGTGGTACGAGCTATCAGGTTACCGAGCGCCTTGTTCTGTACGAGTTCGTTTACTACAGCCCTTGTACAAGATATATCATATCGTACAACGAATGATATTTGGACGGGTCACGTACTCGAAGCACGCTTTGACTCGTTCTGCAATGCCATACACTTCTTCGGTCACGGGGATACATACCGAACAACTTGATGGTGCCCAATACATAATCCTTATTAAAAGGACGATGGTGGAACGAACTCGCTGTATCGTAAAATTGTCAGGAATAACTAGAGGATGCTCGTTGAGACGATCACAATAAACTGGGAGGTTGGCACGGACCGTTTGGAGCCCAATCTTTGCCTTCCAAGATGCCATGTACGCGATGGGTAGGTTTGATTTGCTGCCGTAAAAGGCTAACGTTCGTGTATGCGAGCGCGCAAGCGTCCAGCGCGTTCTTGCCTTCCCAGGGACTCAAGCCAGCGTGTGCACTGAATGCTAAGTGAGTGAGGTGGACCACGTCGAAATGATCAATTGGTGAATGTAGCAGCCACCAGAATTCTATCAGAATCTGTGCGAACTTGCAGAGCCGTGGTTAAGACGACATACAGGTATGTACTGTTCAAGGCCGCAGTGACAGAAGCCGTCAGTACAACTCATCACTCGATCAACTTTACCAACCATGTCGCCCTCAAGATTTCTCTCATACCGAACATAGCACAACCGTAACTTGACTCAACACCCAATAATCATTCAATCAAACCCAATACACCACATATATATCTCGAAACCCAAATCCCAGACAGCAACCTCGAAACACTTATAGGTTTTTACCAACTTCTCAGAAACAACGCTCTTCTTACAATGGCATATTGCCATAAGGCCAAGGATTTACAAGTTCACGTTGATGGTGATGGGGGAGCAGCCAATAACGATGAGACCGGTCTGCGCACGCATTTGAGTCTGTCTCAGACAACCTTCGAGCGAACATAAGCAGCGGGATGGACTCACGAAAGTATTGCCACTGCAGCAAACCGTCTGCTGGGTACAGCTAGCACCAGAACCACCACCGATGGGGGAGCACGTCAACCCGACCTGAGTGGTTGAAGAGGGCAAGGGAATCCCCACGAGCCCAAGGAACTCGCTGATAACGGGGTTATTAGACTGTCAGGAAATGACGCATTAGTGTTTTCAGGTCGCTGGCATGGGCAAGGAAGACCTCACCTGCTGGAGGCTGTTGCAGCACTGGACGCTGCCAGAGTTGCAAGTGTCGCGAACCTGAAGGTCGGTCGGGGCGGCGGAGGCGAGCCCAGCGAGGGTAGCGACCGTGAAGACAATGGTAAATGCGCGAACGAACATGTTGGAGTACAGAGAGCTGGTATTCGCAGTAGATGAGGGGACTTTAGTGCTGGTCAGTGACGCACACCACTAGTTTTTATACCTTGAGCTCTCCATCCTGTGCCATTCGTAGCGCGGACCATGGCCCCTGACAAGGAGCGGGACTGAACGTGCGATGATTGAACAATCGAGTGCCTTACATTCGTTGCTGTCATGCCAAGGGCATCGCATGTGTCTGCGAGGGGTGAGTCTAGTCCACGGGGGACCGGGGGAAAGGGAAAATGTGGTGGAGACATGCGAGAACAGCCGGCTACGAAAGCCGTGAGCGCCAATCAATGATGATTTTACCGCATTTCCTCCGACATCACATACCAAGGACTAACCAACTCTGGCTCTGGTACAGTTGTTTCGCAAACAAGATGCACTACAGGACTGTACAGGAAGATATATGATCCCCGCGAGACAGGGACAACCTTGATGGGGACCTGAAGTCCGGCGTTGTCAGCTCGTTGGAATGTCGTAACTCAGCGAGGCGAAATGCTCTGGAAAACATCAAGTTCGGTGGTATTGACCGACTAGGGGCCGGAATGGTGAGGGGTTGAAGACACTGGATTTTCCACAACCTACCTATATAACACAACTCCGCTTCACTGGTCAGCGTCCATACACCACCCAAACGGAAAAGGGATAAGCAGGCTATGTTACTAGGTTCCGGCGATGCCAGCTTAACTTAATTCGACGGCGTAACTCCCAAAATGTCCACTGCATTGTGAAACCCTGCTCGCAAATGGGGATGGTCTTATGGAGACACGAGCAGTTGCGCTGTTTCGTGGTTATGCCTGACGAGGTTTCCGTGAGGAACCATCATCGGTGCTAGGGGTCACAAGAGACGTTGAATCAAAAGATGGCACAAAGAGAGTGGCCGCTAATTCCAATTCATTTTGTGGTGCGCCCGGATAGTCCATAATTTTGGGGCATATCCTAATGCCGTTACTGTGTGGCACGATGTGAGAGACTAGAATGAAACTCACCGAAATACTCAAAGTAATTGCTAGGCATGTCAATGTATGTCTCCTAATAGACCACATGGGTACTTGAAGGAGCAGCGGTATTTGTTGGTGTAGCGTGAATGTAACGTCCCTCCTTTTTCGTCAAACTATCAAGCGCAGACCGAGTTCAAGTGCATTCGGCCGTTTGCGAAACGATGCAGACAGACAACACGGGGTGAAAATTCGGCCCGGACCCCGAACGCACGTGACCCATTTGGGTATCTGTGACCGTGACACCCCATCTTCTCATGATTCGGCCCATCGATACATACATCATCGCCCTGTCATCACGGGTCCCTCCGTCTATTCCAGTTCCAGAATCAGTGACTACCCGTTACTCCTGTATCTAATTTCTACTCGTCGCCCACCCCAATCATGGTTTCTGTCGCTCGTCGTTTATCTCCCTTAGCCATGACCTCAACCCTGACCTCTAGATTGCTACTGCCTGCTACCTGTCCAGATCGCTTATTTGTTGCGAGTTGCACTACTCTTTACCCCTTCTGGACATTTTTTTCGAGCACGATTGCGCCACTGCGGGGCCGACCATATTTTCATTTCGAGTGGCCTCCCACACCAGGCAAATGTCGTTCACACCGAGGCATCTTGCAAATCTCGCAAACATCATCACAGCATCAATCATAATCACTACTTATGATGTCAATGTATGATCTTTACTGTATATCCCAGTCAGTTCGTACACTAAAAAATACACTTGGTAAACCAATTCGTGTTGTATTGGACGGGCGATGATACTTCAATATTTGAATGAGCACGGTCAGGGTGATGGCACCCGATGGGACGGAAAAGGTGAATGTTGGTACATACTCGAAGAATATGGATGGAGTGGCAGTCGAGAGGTAGCAATAAATTTGAATGAAATGAAATTAAATGAATATGGACAGATGTAACGGACGGGCGAGCTGGCGATGGCGATAGGCAGATAAGGAGGCGGTAGTCACGGTCACGCATCCTACGTGAGTTCGGGGTCCGGGTCGAATTCAATCGCATCATTTTGCAAACGGCTGTATCGATCACGACACGGAGCATTGGCTTACTTACCCATCATGGTAGAGGCACTGGTTTTGATGGTCTAGATCACTACGTACACGGCCATGATCGGATAACCAGCGGAATCTGGGTTGCTCGGAATCGGATAAAGTGGTCATAGCTGTGGGGACAGTTAAGTATGCGACTACGTACAGTATACTAGGCAGCTCACGTACGGCTGCTGTGATATGGTTTATCAATCCCATGCTGTACCCGCGTCCCTTCGCCGACTCGGTCTGGATGTCGCCGTCGAGCGCCGTCGGCCTCGTCTGGACCTCCCTCGATCTTGTCACATTCGCGAGTTCGGTCGTTTCTGTCTTTATCGTTTTCTTTGCCTTTCGTCTTCCGCTTTTTTCCTTTCCTTTCGCATAGTCACACCTTTGTCCTTTTATACGACATTGAATAGATTGCTCCTACTACCTACTACGTTATCCTCTAGGCCCGGCCGCATATAGGCCGCCTGTACACTTAGTTCAGGATCATCAAGCCCGCTTCCGCTCAGACGCATCCGACCAACCATTCTCAGACCAATCCATCCGACGGTTCCGCCGCCCTTCTTGGTTCCCTTAGCATCCTCATCGCTCGCTCGCGCTGCGAATGCCTGCGATTGGCTGACGACCTTCCCTTCAGGACTCGCACGCAGCTTCCACGCTCCGTCATCGCAGCGGAACGTGTCCCCATAGTACGGTAACGCAAGGGAAGCCTCAAGGGCGCCTTCTACTACGAGCCAGTAGAACACCGTGATACCCAGATCTAGCGAGTTGGACAGGAATGTGTGGGGGAACAGAACTACGTAAGTACACAAGGTCATCCTTAAGAGGATAAGATGGTCCCTGAAGGTATGTGAAATGTTGATACGAACTGCTCGTGAAAGGTTCAAATGCAAGGGGAAATGAAGGTAGTGTTCCGGAGCAACCCAGGCAGTACTTGGTATCATGCGAAACAAATAAGAATGAATTCATAGCCCAGGTACGCCGAGCGTGGCGCCGAGGAACGCTGGAAGCTTGCATAGTTTTCTGACAGCATCTTTGAACCAGCCATCAGAGATTAGCACTTATGCCCACAAGGTCGATTAATCGGCCTTACCAACGATATCTCACTAGTTATGAAACAGGAACGCGCGAGATAAGTGTTGCTATCATAGAGATCTCTCATTATTTTGCTCCATGTTCTCCTTCAGAGCGAGCCAGCCAAACACAGTGGAAAAACAGAGAGCTGAGGAAATATATGTCCACGAATACCGCTAGTGGAATAATGCAATCAGATATCAATGAGGCGGTGAGGCCCACGCCACTACACACCTCATTCTCCGATGGCGGGTATTGGGAGCGAGTGACACGAGCTGGGCCATCAAACAGCTGACAGAGGGTCTCTGACTGCGACCTCAAGGCGCTACACGAGGCAGCCGAAGACCCCCGATCTCCATATGGAAAACGAGGAAAATTCTGACGTTGTAGACGGCATTTGGTCAGGGTCGATGGTGACATGTGTGGGGGATGAGCGGGACCATCGAATACGACAGGAGGGGGGAGGGACCAAGGTAAACCTAAGGCGTCGTTGTGCATGCCCTTTAAACTACCCGCCCTCGATGTTACACGCACAGTGGAACGTGATTTGAATACTTTCGATGGTACATTTGTGGTGTTCGTCTCACGAAGCTTCACCCGGGCGTCGGAGATATCGAATTTCTCTGGGACACCGAGGAATTCAGTGGAGAGAGCGGAAGAGGATAGCACAATCGAATGGCGGAAAGAAGCAGAGGGAAATTTACGAGGGGCGGCTTCAGTAAGAGTGCTAGTGGCTAGACGGTGGAGTGAGGACATCGCTGACAGTGTTGGCGCATCCAGGGCATCGACCGAAAGTAGTTGTCACTTTACTTTATATATGTAGTCACAATCAAGACTCCTCGCTAAGCATGCCCTATCGAGGGAAGGTCAATTGAGAGAATATTGCGCAAGCTGGAAACCAGGTCGACAAGGCTGTCGGTATTGGAGCGGTCTTAAACAGGTCTCCTACTTGGTCATGCCTCAAAAGTTGACGTAGCCTTATTCGCCAAAAAAACTCAAGTGTAGATCCTGATGATTTAGTGAGATATACGACGTAAGTACGGTCAAAGGCTTTTCACCCACCAGTCATAAGCTCGACAACTCTTGGGAGAATTTGTTGCCTCTAAACAAGAAGAACCAATGAACAGCGTCTAGTTTGTTCACGAACGTGGTCAAAGGCTGTAAACATGACAAAGATGGGGCCGCATAAACGCCACTGTAAGCCTGTTGGCACACTGGTCACGTGCACGATAGTATATCACCGCCGCTCCTCGTAGAGATACGATAGTTGATCTTGTACCCGTACGTCGTAGTCGCCTACAGAGCTCGGTCCAGTTCTTTTGTGCCCGCTCGCCTCAGTGTTTCCACCGTTGGCCACGGTTGGCTTCCAGCCACGAGACAAACGTCAGGGCAATGGTGTCCACGAAGTCCGACCAAATCATGATATTCGATCGAACAACCGAGCGAAGCTTGTGCAGTTTCGTGCTAAGGCCCAGGCAGGGCGTACAATTCGCCGCGTGTCATTGAAATTCGTCATAGGACTCTAGCCCTCGTGCCTGCGGCGTGATTAGGGCCCCCTAGATCCGAAAAGAGATGATGATGATAGTATTCGGGATTTTAAGATATGCTGTTTAGGAGCCGTTCGCCTTCG
>JBBPOF010000799.1:0-16387 GCA_038091315.1 Porphyrellus cyaneotinctus | reverse complement strand
TACGTATGTCGGGTGCATTGGCACGCGTCGTCTCCGAGGACTATGCATGCATCGACCTTCGAATTTACCTCGAATGGGACATTGTCAACGACTTGGGGTGATCCGGTAGGTTTGTCGTCTGAGCTGGTGTCGTACATCTGTGGCGCGCGGGGGGTGAGGTAGGGCGTCTGGGGAACTCATGGATTTGGATTGGCGTTTATGCTGGCGTTAGCGGTGCGCGAGGCAAACGGGGACGGATCAGAGCCTTTCTCCGAACAGCGATGTGTTGAGAAGGCGGTCGAGGGGTTCGATTGGTCCGTCGTCGCCTTGGCACGGGAGGGGGATGGCACTGATGGTTGCTGTGGGTATTGAATTACCGTTGTCAAGAGCTGCGAGGACGGTAGTGGGAGTTGTTGGAGATGGCGTGTGCGGGTGGGAGGGTCGTCTGACGGTGCTCTGATTTTGGACAAGGACCCCTGCTTCTCTGGCTGTGCCCGTTCGTGTTCCTTGGACGCGGGGTCCTCGTGGCTAGTCTCCACAGAGCATAGTCAGTCTGAGAAGCGCCCTGGAAAGGGGTGGGCGCTGAGCGACGAGTGGTCGGATGCGTAGGTGATATGGTTAATACTAAGACGAGGGGGCATGGTTAGCGACGGTTTCAGTGCTATCGCAGTCAGAGTTGAACATGAAACGCCATGTCAACGACGTACCGCTGGCGTCTGCGGTAGCACCTGCAATGCCCTGAGCCCTGTTTTCCCATCTCGCTCCAAACACAACCGCAGCCAGTGAGCGCACGACCGCGAGCCCCGAGACCGTCGCGTGCGAGGGTGATATGACGACGGGCGTCAAGTTCGTGTTCTGTGGATTTGCATGCTTGGAGTTCTGTTTGAGCCTGTTCGAGCTTGGCGTTGGAGCTGGCGGGGCTGGAGACAGTTGAAGAAAAGGTGGTAGAGTCGGTGGAAGGGAGGGAAGAGAAGGGGGCGGATCCTATGCCAATGTTGGTCAGGGAGGTGGCGAGACGAGACGAGCGGTGCCCGTCACGGGTGGATTTGGAGGTCTTGATCAGATGGGTGCACTGTCCTTGGTGAGAGTATGCCACCATGGGAAAAGAGAACGGGGTACACACAATATGCCGCAGTCTCATGGGATGCCAGAGAGGTCGTCTTCGGATCTTTGAGACCGACGAGCTGTGAGTAGGTGAGCGCATCCTAGGCGAGGATCTTTGCGTGGTGGCAGAGCAGGGCGCTTCTACACGTTTCATTTGTCAGCTTAGGGGCATTTTGTAAATGGCGACGTCGGGTATGACGAGATATGTCCAATCTGAGCGTGCATGTTAGAGATGGAGGAGGGACGAGGGAGGGAGTGACTTCATTGGACGAACGACTCTAGTGGATGGGAGATCAGTCGGAGCGGGGGATACTGCAACAGCCGCAGTTGTCTGAGCTTTCGCAGCCTTAGATAGCCAGCAACACAGCTATGAGACCAAGGTACTGGAAGAGAACTGTGACGGAGATGATGGAAAGAATCGGCGATTCAGAATCAACGACTCGGAGCGTCCAGACCACGTGACATGCGGATGTCAAGCTCATTAGCATGCGTCGTGCGCCTTGATTGACCCGGCGAGACAGGTTCAAGAACATGACAGACGTCGATTTCGACCAGGTAGTCGCAGTGCATTTGAAGGGTTCTTATGCGTGTACCAAGGCCGCTTGGCCACATTTCCGGAACCAAAAGTTTGGACGGATCGTCAACACGTCAAGTACGGCGGGTATCTACGGTACGTCTGCTGCCGAATGCACTGACTCAGTAAGGTTGCATATATACGCATGTGACGACGACAGGAAACTTTGGTCAGGCCAAATTATTACAGTGCCGCTAAGATGGGTTTGATCGGATTTACGAAAGCGCTTGCGAGGGAAGGCGCCAAGTACAACATCAATGCGACTGTAGTCGCACCCGTGCGTGTCCTTTTGGTGCATACATCCGTCTATGCGCGTTGACTGTCTCGAATCTATCAGGCCGCTGCTTCAAAGATGACGGAAACCATCATGCCGCCTGAGATCCTGTCAAAGTTAAAGGTAGGATGAATTCGTGAATCCCTTGTAGAGCAACGTTGAAATGTGGCCTTCTATTTTCTAGCCCGAGTTTGTCGCGCCGTTCGTCGCTGCAGTCTGTCACCCTGACGGTCCGGACGCGTGTTTGAAGTCGGAGCAGGGTTCGTTGCAGAGAATCGGTGGGAGAGCAGCAAGGGGGCTATTTGGAAGACGGACGACACGTTGACGCCTTCTGCCGTGAGGTGCTTTTTCTTCTGTACCTCTGAAGTATCTTATTAGTGTTCAGGTCAAAGTCAAATGGTCCGCAGTCACCGATTTTTCGGATCCAAGATAGTGAGTGCGATCGACGTCCATGGCACTTATTAATCTGACAAGACTATAGTCCCGAATCCGCCTCAGACACTGAGAGCACCGTGCGTCGCTTGTTACTGTGAGAACTGACACTTACGTTTTTGATATGTAGCTCGAAGTCGCTTCTACTTTAGCGTCGAACCCTCAATCGATGCCACCCGTTCGATCTGATGGCCAAACTGTCATCGTCACTGGTGCTAGTGCGGGCCTAGGTCGTGCCTATGCGCTCATGTATGGTCGACTTAGGGCGAGCGTCGTTATCAATGACGTCAGCGAAAATGGCGCCAATGCTGTCTGTGAGGAAGTTCGGAAAGGCGAGCGGACCTCTTTTGTCTGAGGTTCTGAGACTGACGGGCGACTCATTGTAGCTGGTGGCAAAGCAGCGCCTGTCGTTTGCTCTGCAGAAACGGTGACAGCATCATCAAGGCAGCTCTGGGCGTGTTTGGCGGTGCGCACGTCCTCGTGGCGAACGCGGGTATATTGCGAGATCGCTCGTTTGTTGCCATGACGGAACAAGAGTGGGATCTCGTGATGGCTGTTCATCTCAGAGGGACCTACAATGTTTGTCTCTTTGGGGTCTGGACGTCGGCAGTTGCTGAAGCCTCGCTAGTGTGCAAGAGCGGTCTGGCCGATATTCCAGAAGCAAACGTATGGAAGGATCGTGACGACGTCCGTTGTCTTCGTGAGTCATTATACGCACCAACCACTGCTTCGTCTGAGATTCACCTCTCCAGACGGCAACTTTGGCCAGGCTAATGTGAGTCCTCCCCCGACGGTTTCATCCCCGTTTCACGTGTTTTTGGGTAGCACTGTGCGGCGAAGGCTGCTATCATGGGATTGACAAAGACGCTTGGGTTCGAAGGCAAGAAATACAATATTCTTTGCAACGTCATCGTGCCGAGTGCGGGTACCTGCCAGCCTGACTACATTGCTCCCGTCGTGGGCTATCTCACCAGTCAAGACAATGGGGAGACTGTTTGAAATCACGGGTGGCTGGGCACGGTAAGTTGCTCGTCTCGTTGGGCAATATACAAGTTGCGCATGAGGATCTCACTCAGGCTCGATCGATATGCGGTATTACTCAAGCTTTGGCACTGTCGTAGAATGCATATGGACATATTTCAATTTTGCAATTTTTGTGAGGCTGGAGTCCCTGAACATCATGTGTGCACGGCGTTTGCACCGGCATCCCGAGTGTCGTGAAATCTAGACTGGTGACTCGGACCAGCCCGTCTGAAAGAGGAAATCTACATAGTACATGCCTCAAAAATGGACCGTGCCGCGGCAGCGGGAACGCATGGCGAAACGATGTAACCTCTCCCTTGACTTCGACGCAAGCAACTATTCTCCGCCACGTTACTAAATATGAAAACCACATGTCGATTTGGCGGATGAGTGGCAAAGTGTACATGAAGACGGTGATCGTTAATACTCAAGACTGTGCGAAGCGGCTAGGGCCTTTCGAGCGCTTCTTTTTAGCCCCACATTTAATTTCTTGCAAATCAAATGTTAGTCGCATCAAGTCTCATGGTTCTGTCAAGTTTACCCACCGTCATCAGGATCACGACGGCGCTTGCAACCCGGGCTGATCACAGTTGCCGAACCAGCGGAGCTCTGCCTACGGTTGCGCCTCGGGGAGGGAGGTGCAGTAGCAGAAAGCCTAGGAGGCGATGTGGGTGCCACAGAAGCTGGGGCATTGTCTGCAACGTCATCCTGATGCCCTTGGTCCGATACAAGATTCTGATCTTCCAAAGTTGATTCGTCCTGCTCCGAAATGCCAGTTTGATTATTGGTGACTGGATCTTCTGCAGACTCCTCTTGTACTTGGAGAGGAACATTAGGAACACTTTTCGACACCGGTGGGAGTAAGCCGTTGGAAGCTTTACCACCTTGGAGCTTCTTCCCTTTGGGCAAGAACGTCTTGGCTTCGCACCCGCGGAAGGTAATGCCAAGGTTTATGTCCGAGTTCTCCACATCTGCCAAATCAACTTCCAGGTCACCTGATCGTTTACGATATGCATTGTTCTGCAGTGCCTACGTGCAGTGTTACTAACTCGTTGGAGATTGCAAGTCACAGATACTTACCAGTGCAAGCTCTTTCAGTGCAGAATGCACCTCCTGGTTCAGCTCCGGAAATTTGGCCTGGCTCTCGTTGAGCGGATCCTTCCACGACAATGGACATTTCTCCACTGTACTGACAATCTTCTGAACGACGGCCTGGTCGCTTTGCTTGTCCATGTAAGACGCCCACAACGTTAATTCGTGAGAAATATTCAAGTCGACGTTGTGGGTGGGTGGATGAGCGATCTGATCGGCGAAGGAGAATGGGATTGGTTCAGTTGGTTCGGCATCGCCAGTGGTTCGTCGGGAAATGTTGGATGATAATAGCGGCAGCTGTTTCACATATGGTTGATACCGAGCGGCGAGGGAAGCTCGAAGACGTGAGGCTGCAGGTACAGCTTGGATAAGGTCGCCGCGATACTCAGCTGTAATGTTATATTCCAGTACCCCCGCCCCAGCGATATTGTGGAATTCCCGACTACGAGAACCGCTGGAAATGCCCTTCCAGTTCCAAGACGAATGAAGGAGCAAGTTCGCGCCTTGAACAGTTAGATTTAACTTGTGTTTGAGGGGAATCGGCCGGTCTGGTTTGCAAGCCTCGAACATAGCCTTCGATAACGCTTTGCACTGTCTTTGAAGTAATGACAATTGCGCCTTCATCTCAACCTCTTTCTGAGATGGCTCCTTAGTCTGTCTTCGCCGCACCCCCTTCATCACCTCCGGGTTGTTGGTGCCCATACTCGGCTGTTCCTCGGAGTGTTTGTCATCCTTGCCAACGGAGGAGGGAAGAACGAGCGCAAGTTCTCTTGTAGTTTGGATGCGCTGAGTGTGTAACTCGAGATATGTGGGCAATGCGACTTCGAGAGAGACGCACGCGCCATAATCATTGAGTACGGTACTCAAAAGCTATATCGGAACCAGAGCGTATCAACAGAATATCTACAAGGTCACAAGAATATGAAGACTTACGAGAGATCCTGCAGGACATTTCTTTGTTAGCCAATCATACTGACTTATCGATTCCACTGCGGCTTGAGTATACGATGGAGCGTTGGAAGACTTCGAAAAGGCTATCATATAGTCTACTAACGGATCAAGCCAACGCGAAATCTGTTTGGTTCGTTAATGGAACCAACCGACATTCCATTTATCGACGTGCACATACCTCCTTGAGTGCTAATGGGATTCTATTTAGGTGAGATGCTAACGTGATGAGCGGATCGCGAGTAAGAATCGGAAGACCGTATGTCACGTCCGTGGGATCAAGAGAGACGAGTTTGAATTTAGCAGGAATAGAATTCATAACTGCATGTAATGAGTTGTCAACTTCGCCAAGAACCTCTTCGCTTCGGAAATGCTGTGATAGAGCCTCCGCTGCATCGGATACGTATTGCTGAAAGCTGCAGGCATATTCGAGGTCGGTCATGCAGCCGATGGCATCGCTGGCGGGTTTTTCCAGTACTGCCCGCCATGCATCATCAACAATCCGAAGCATGTCCTAGACGTTTAGTTATTTCAATGAACTAGAACGACTTTAGACAGACACTCACCGGAAGTAACTTTTTCAATGCATCGACTCTTCCAGCTTGACGCACCTGCTTCATTTGTTGCTGTATCGCGGACATCGCGGACGCCTCCTTTCGGGATTTTTCAAGGAGAACGTCAACATCTTCCATTTTAAGGACGATGTCAGTAAGGCAAAGGTCCAGCCTTTCTCCCATAACCATAATGGCACTGCACATAAGCTAGTTATAAAGTTAATATAAATGTTACGAGGGCCAAGTACCTAACTCACGCTACCGTGAATGCCACAAAATTGGCGATATAGCCAGCGAACATTCATTTCGGGCATTTCTAAAAAATAAGTGCCGCCACTCGTGACAAGAAGCTCAGTCGCCTTGAAAGCCTGATCGGAGTTGAGGATGGTAATCAAAGGATCGGCCTTCTTCGACGTGTTTCGTTCGCGCAACTCTTTGATCTTCTGCGGCCTCTTCGCAGGTGGCAGCGTAGCAAGCAGCTGCATCTCCATAATTACCCTCTCCTCCTGGGTTTCCATATAAACGTGTCTTGTTTCATTGCGACTAAGATATTGGGCCAATTCTATGCCATCCCTGAGTAAAGACGCTGAATGACAAATGAGAATGGATGGATACAGAGGACAGTAGGACTCACTTTCGTCGTAGATGGCTACTAGCCACTTCCCATTGTATTGTAGGATGCCGCCGAGATACTGCAATTCCTTGACGGAATCCTTGTTGAAGTACGCAATGTCCTCGGGAGAGACGTCTTCGGCATCCTTGATTTTGTCGCGTTTCCCTTCTATCCCATCAAATTGCTTGCGAAGAGCGGCAAGATAGCGCTTGAGCGCTTCAAACCTATGTCTTCCACCAGCGCACTTGATGGAAACGGGAGAAGTGGAAAACGTGAACATAGGAATTTTGCTGAGATCATTAAAATCGGAGAACTTTTCAGGTTTCACAAAACAGGAACCTTCGATGGCGTTCTTTTCAATGACCAAAGGTATGACCGATCGCTCTTCAAATCGTTCGAGCCCATTCTGCTCAAACGAAGTTTCCAGTAGGCGAACTTGAGAAGGCACGAGAGGCCGAGCGTTCCAGGTACCAAAAACGAGGTCATTTTCATGCTCGACGAGATCCAAGATGGAATATCCGAGAAGACATTGGCGTACACTTCGCTGGAGCCTCCAGCTTTCTTGAACATTACGGTCCAGTTGTTCCACGATTTGAACCTCCCTCGCATCGAGCAAGACGCCGGATTGCTGAGAATTGCTTCCTGATTGCTGCGTAGAAGTCAAATGATGAACAGCAAGAAGACCTGCCGGAAAATAAGCTACTTACCTCCGCTGACTGGGAAGCACTTTTCTTCTTTCTGGAATGTGACATAACTGTATGATTCTTGGTAGTTTTTTTGAGAATCCGGTATACGGATCAAAAAAGGACTTGTGGTTCGAAATGTTGTTTTATTTTCGTATAGACTCGTTGCAAACGGACGGTTGCATCCGTATTACATAATCACGATAGATATATTCCGTTCCGACACGGATCTGCATCTCATCCGTCCAGTACTGAGGTGAGATCCCGTCTACTCATATTAGTATGTTATACTTACACCATGTAGTGTACTTCTACAGGTTATGAGCCCTATGCTCTAAATCACAAGAAAACACACACAGAGACATGCATATATCCAGTGAAATGACTAGTACCATGTCTGAGGAGATCAAGTTACCCAGACTTGATGCATCCAGTAAGGAGTGGACCACTTGGAAGCTCTAGCTCCAGCTTGTTGTAGGCAGTAAGGTGGGTTTCTGGATGGCATGAGAGCTAAGCCCATAGATCCAGTGATTAGGAAATTGCTCAGATGGACAGCGACAACCCCTGCAGAGCTAAAGGCAGTTGAGGACTACCTGAAGGACTTAGCAATGTGGACTGAGAAGGACACAAAAGTCTGACATATCATTGCACACACCTTACCTAATTTCCTCTTCATTTGACTCATCAATAAACAGTCAGCTTGAGAGTACTATGATACACTTTGTGCTCCTTTTGAGTAGCAGTATATTGTGGTTGGTGCAGAGCTACAGTGACAACTCAGCAAGATGAAACTGAAGGAGGATGGCAATGCATGAGTGCATATAGACAAGATTATCACTCTGCAGGAGCTGGCATCTGCAGGATGACCGGTGTCTGATGAAGATCTTTTCAACATCATGTATGTGTCACTTCCACATTCCTATAACCCCGGACTGGCTTCTTTATCCTACACCATGCATCTGTAAGGCAAGACAGTCAGCACAGATGACCTAATGGACATCATACTTGAGGAGTATGAGAGCCTCACCTTGCAGGATGGTGGAAAGTCCAAAGAAAATGGATTGATGAAGGATGCAGCATTCAGGGTGGATGCATCTAAAAAGAGAAAAGGTCAGTAAACAAAGTTCATGTATACCTGTCATAACTGTGGCTGAACTAGATACAAGCATGCAGATTGTTGGAGGATGGCAGCAAAAAGACTGGCCAAGGTCCCAAGGAATGGAAGTCCTATGGCAAGAAGTCCAAAGATAAGGATTTGAAGGATGCAAAGGGTTCTACATCTATGAATGCTGCTGCAAGTCAGCCAGACAGTGCATGGTTAGCTTTACTAGATTAACTGGACAGTGCTGCTGACTCTTACCTGGCTTGTGCTGACGTGGTGAGCTGTTGAGAGGAGCATAACCTGATGGTTACTTACCTACGGTTGGTGAAGTGGTTACTCTGAGATCATTGTGGTATGGGTTGAAGAGTGTTGTTACGACAGCCACGGGTGGCGACTGGCATAGACTCAAAGAGTGTAGCTCATAGGGTCAAGGGTTCGAAGGGTTCGAGGGGAATGGTCCAACAACTGTGGACTTGGATAGTTCAAAGGTTCAAGGGAACATCCACTCTTCTTAGAGCAATGAGGGAGCGAGCAAGAGAGCTACTATTGGAGCCTAGTAGTGTACAAGGCAGGTATTGAGTAGGTCTAGCTTAGGGAGTCAAAGGGCACCAGAACAGTGACTTTAAGTACTACTAGGGAGGTTAAGGGCAGGCATAGGAAGACTGGCTGAGTAAGCTAAATGGAACTGGATAGAATGTAGGGGAAGGAAGTGATGATGAAGCAAGTGGAAGGTGACAGAAGGTGATGGAACGGAGATGAGTCATTGCAGAAGAAACAAGATAAGTCCAAACATGGCTTAGTTGTGTTAAATGAAAAGGAGAAAAGAAAAGGATAAGGGTAAATCATAACATTACCCCCTGGTTATGGCAGAGCTTCCAGATCTGCACTTAAAAGTAAAAGTCCTGGCTGACCAGCTCGCCAGTCATGTTGCTCATGGCTTCATCATTGAAACCATCGTAGTTGTTGTCACTGAAAGATGGGGAAGGTGTGCAGGTGAGAGAGGACTCCGTGGACAATGACAGAGGTGGAGAGATGGGTTGTGGAGTATATCATAGAGATGACAAGGTTCCTGGAAGGGTGGACCATCCAGGGTCTGCGAGTGTGGATGCAACGTCATCAACGTCTGGGTCAGTTGCAGCAGCAAGTGGGGGTGTAGGGTTAGATGCTATGGTAGATCCAAGAGAGGTGCAGCTGGAGGCAGCGGAGGTGGGGGCACTAAGGACCTTAGGCAGGGAGCAGAGACAACGAGGGCACTATTGCTGGTTATGCCCTGGGGCAAACCTATGACAGTATGGGCATTCATAAAGGTGACAATTTTTTGATGTGACTAAGGCAGTGACACAAGTAGCAGGCATTATTGTAGTGGGGGTGACTGGTGTCAAGGATGGCATCGAGCTGGAGATGCATGCTTTCTGCGATGGCTTGGGCATGTTGTCTGGCATCAGAGATGGGACAGGGGTGGAGGACAATGGGGTGGATGGAGCCATTGGAGGACGACGAGGAGGACTGCTGGGAGGGCAGTTGAGGAGGGGATGGGACCAAGGTGATGAGGTGCCAGGGATGAGGTGGAGCTGGGGTTGGTATGCGAGGAGCGAGAGTGGGGGAGTTAAGGTTGTTACAAAGGGCATCATGAATTTCTATAGACAAATCAAGCATGCTGAGCTGTACGAGCATGGTCAAAAGGTACTGAACAGTGTGTTCCATGTTGATGTGGGAGAGGCGGGCAGCGGCGGCAAGGTGGAAGTCTTCAGGAGAATCATTGGGAGTAACAGAGTACTTTACATATTGATGGAGGGAAATGGCGGAGTTCAGAGCACAGTAGAGGATGTCGAGAGGCAAGTTGACTTCTAATTGGCTTTCAATGGATAAGAATAGGCTGTGATCAGTGAGGAGGAGCTCTAGGAGCTCAAGGTTGTCAGGAATAGGGATGAGGCCTTGAGTGGCGGCAGAAGAGATGGAAATAGATGAGAGGCAGGAGCAGATAGCGTTGGTGGTGGAAGGGTAAGTCATTTTTGGGGTTTTGGAGGAAAGGCTTTGGGGTGAGAGTGTTTATAAGCATGGAGGAGGGTCTTGGCATGTCCTAAATCGGACTCAGGAACCACAGAGTCTTCTTTGGCTATGTATTCTTTCCATCGGATCAAGAAGGAGTGGCAGGAAGGGGGACTGCAGTGGCGCAGGAGCTTATCAATTGTGAATTCTTCTTCTCTGTTACGCGAAACGTACGCTGTACATCGAGCGTACTCTGTTTGTCTCAAGGGAGGTACTCACGAAGAGACACAGCGTCCTCGATAGAACAAAGCTATAACAAGAGACAAGTCAAGGGGTCAAAGTCAAGAGTTCCTCAAGTCAAACAAGACTGAGGTCAAGGGAGACTTGAGAGCGTACAACGAACATTGAATTGCGCAGATCAAGAATAAGGAATAGAGATACAGGCAGCTTGGTATAAGTACTAGAGAACTACTGCAGATGACTAATCCATAGAACATTGTAGAAGCAATAGCACGTCTGAGTCACAAGTGAGTCATGATGGTTGTTAGGGGTGACGTAAGCAGTGTGAGAGAACTACTTAGAGGAGACGGCTGTCCATAGATGAATAAACCTGATGTAAGTGCGTGTCCCCTACCGGCAATAAAGAGAAGGAACGGCGTGAGGAGTGCATTCAAGGTAATGCAATAACACTGAATCCATCTGGGTCAAAGAGGAGGAGAAAGTCATCTCGACCTGGTGTTAGTATTCCAGGGAGGGCGAACATAGAGAAATGTGAGGAAATAAGAAAAACAGAGGTGCACATATACTGTATTGTAACATTACCCCCTTCGTATACTGGAGCCCCAGGCTCAAGTAGCATACTACCCCTACGCATCCGGAGGAGGGGGTTCTCGTTGGAGAGCTCCAGGGGAGAAGATAGACATGGCCTACTCAAAAGTAAGGACCATAAAAGGACAATCAACCTCTTGGTGCCCGAACGCAGCACAAGTGGAGCAAGGTACTCCAGGGCAAAACTGGGATCCATGTCCCCATTGAAGGCAAATGCTACATTGGGTGGTGAGACACAGACGTGACGGATGACCGGAGGTGGCACGATGACACTTGGGACAGATGTATTGGGGACAGTCATCTCGCAAGTGCCCAAGACTGTTACAATGAAAGCACTGAGTGGAGGCAATGGCGGGGGTAGGAGGAAAGATATTTGGAAGAACATGAGTGGCCTCCGAGAGGACAGTATTGCCAGAAGTGTTTTGAGTATAATAGGTTCTGAAGATGCGTCGAGCTTCTTCATCAAGATGTTGGCCAGCGGTGTCAGAGTCATGTGAGAAGCGGATAGCCACTGGAGTGGGAGGTCATTCAACAGGAGAGGTGGGAGTGGATGGCTCAATAGCCGTAGAGGTCTCAGATAGCAAGGTCATAGGGGAGCAGGGACGAGAGGAGATGCGGAATGCGAGAGTGGGAGTGGCAGGTACGAAGGTTTCTTCCTGGGGTCTGGGAGGAGGAACGGGTAAGATGGGCGGGGATCGAGGAGGAAGGAAGTCGGTAGCTTCCATGTATCTGTCTCATTCTTCCATGGACATGGATAGGTAGATTCATCAGAATGTGGGATAGATCACGGTGGTGGGTAATCGTTCGATGAATGAATGGAATCCATAAAGGTGGAGGATAGTGAGAATACGATGAGGGAGGGCAGATATATGAAGTTGTAGAGGAATACCAAAATCCGAAGGAGGGTTTGAAGGGTTGGCTAGACGATGGTACCGTTCAACAGTCAGGGTCTCATGGAAGAGTTTGATGAGTTCCTGGGTGATGACGTCTTCTTCGAATAGATAGAGATCCTCGAGGGTGCGGCAGATATGTGGCGTGGTGAGAATAGTGGTGTAAAGAATGAGAATGAAGTGTAAAGGTAAACAAGAAGGACGAACAGGATGAGAACGCAACAGGGAGGTATTTGGAGAGGAGGAGAGAGAGGAGGAGGAACGAGACAAAGATAGGAAAGCCATATTCAGGGGAATCAAAGATGATGGCTTTGATGGAGAAGTTGAACATTCGCAGGGGGGTACTCATGAAGAGACACCGCTTCCTGGGGAATTAGGTCAAACGATGACTCTCCTTATAAGCCTTGAGTATTTCAGGGGCATGGCGGAGATTGGTTTCAGGTTCCCAAGTGTTTTCTGACGACGGATAGCCTTTCCATGCAGTTAGGTACTGGCGTTTTCCGGCGTTACCTCTGTGACTAATGATCTGATCAACCTTGTACTCTTCTTCAGCATCTATTAGGTCAGGAGGGGGTTGGGAGAAGTTGGGACCATGTGTGACGGTTTCGTGATAAGGGGATAAGAGGTTGGCATGAAACATGTCATGGATTTTCCATGTGGGTGGTAGGCGTAATCGGTAGGTGAGCAGTGATAGGACCTGAGATATTTCAAAGGGTCCATGGTGTTTTGGGGCGAGTTTTCAAGAAAGGTAGTGAAGGCATAGATTAGAAGCTTCTAGCCAAACTTTATCACCTACTTTCCAGGGGGAGAATTTCTGGGTGGAACATTCTGTCATGATCTGTCGGGCAGTTTCGTGTGCTGCAAGAGCTTCCTTTTGGGCCTCTTCAAGTAGGGAGAGTCGGTTTTCTAGAGCGGGAAGAAAAGTCTTGCCTAGGGGAGGATATGACCGGGGTTCATATCTGAGAAGTAAGGAGAAAGGGGAGACCTTGGTGGAGCTGTGTGGAGCGGAGTTGTGGTGGAATTCGGCGGTGGTGATGTATTCCGTCCATTTTCGGGGGTTGTTGGAACAGAAGATATGGAGATAGGTTTCGATTTCCTGATTGGTTCGCTCAGTCTGGCCATCAGTCTGAGGGTGATAAGCGGTGGAGAGGCGGATATCATAGTTGAGAAGTCTGGCCAGTTCCAGCGCGAAAGCAGAGGCGAACTGAGGGCCTCTATCTGAGATGATGGAGTCGTATAACCCGAACTGTTTGTAGACATGTTCAAAGAAAAGTCTGGCGACTCCTGCGGCATCGATAGTTTTAGTACAAGGGCATAGAATTACCCCCTTCGTAAGGCCGTGGTCGACCACGACCATCAAAGAATCAGAGCCGGCAGAGAGGGGGAGATTGGTGACGAGGTCAACGGAGAGCTGTCGAAATGGAAGGGAGGAGGAGGAGGGGATCGGAGCCAGAGGGGGACGAGTCGGATGGGTATTAACTTTGTTTTGCTGGCAAATGGCACAACCAGAGACAAAAGCGTTGACAAAAGAGGACAGTCCCGGCCACCAGAAGTCACATTCGACAATGGCCTTGGTGCAGAAACGACCCATGTGACCTGTAGACGGAGAGGAGTGCAAGGCATAGACGACAGAGTGGCGAGAGGACGGAGGTATGTACATATGACCCTTGAAATAGAGGTGGCCGTTGTTGATGGTCCAATCAGCGAGGGAGGAGTGGGGAAACAAAGGTGAACCCTGCTGGAGACTGGCGATGGCACGTAAGACAAGAGGGTCAGAGGCAGAGGAGGAAGAGATCTTATGGGCGAGGGTAGTGTCAAGAGCATTAATGACCAGGGGTTCGGGGCAAATGGAAGCATCCACATTGTCAGCAGTAGTATCAAGATGATCCCATCAAGAAAGAGTGTCAGCAGGAGCCATCTTAGATCCAGGTGTCACCTTCCAGACAATGTCAAAATCTTGGAGGAATAGAGCCCAACGAGCCTGTCGACGAGAGAGTTTGCGAGGGTCTTTGATGTAGGAGAGATTCTTGTGATTGGTGATGATGGTGATAGGATGATTGGTTCCCTGAAGGTAATGTCGCCATTCCGAAAGAGCGAGGATGACAGCGAGGAGTTCTCTATCATAGATATCGTAGTTGCGTTCTGCAGGGGCGAAGGTTTTCGAGAAATAGGCACAAGGGTGGGGATTGCCATTGGCATCATCCTGCATGAGTACTGCGCCAGCAGCTAAAAGGGAAGTGTCGGTCATGAGAGAAAAGGGTCGAGAGGTATCAGGGATACTAAGGACAGGGGCGGAGGAGAAAATGGACTTGAGGGTATCAAATGCCTTTTGTTGGAGCAGGGTCCAAGCCCAAGGTTCATCTTTCCAGGTTAACAGGTTCAGGGGGGCAACAATGTTGGAGAAGTTGGGGATGAATTTACGATAGAAATTGGCGAAGCTGGTGAAGGACCGTATGGCCTTGATGGAGGTGGGAGGTTTCCAGTCGTGGATGGCATTGAGTTTCTTGGTGTCCATAGCGACCTGTCCTTGTCCAATAATCATCCCAAGATACTCCATCGTAGGGACATCAAAGGTACATTTGGAGATCTTTAATGACAGATTGTGTTCACAAAGACGGAGGAGGATGCGATGTGTCTGTTCATGATGAAGAGATAGGGTGCCGTGGGTGCAAATACCAAGATTGTCCATATAGATCTTGAGCCAACGTTCTGCAATCATGTCTGCGAAGATATGATTCATGAAAGATTGAAAAGTTGCCAGCGCGTTGCAAAATCTGAAGAACATGACGGTGGGTTCGAACAGTCTGAGGGATGTGATGAACGCGGCTTTCCACTGGTCCTCTTCGCGAATCCAGATGTTGTTATATCCCCATCGGATGTCGAACTTGGTAAAGAAATTGGCGTCTTTCATGTCATCAATGAGTTCCGGGATGAGGGGTAAGGGATATCTGAAGCGTCGGGTGTGAGAGTTCAAGTGTCGGTAGTCTTGGCAAGGACGAAGGGTTCCGTCCTTCTTGGGTACGAAAAAGAACGGGGATGCTTGGGGGGATTTGGAGGGAACGATATGTCTGGTTGCTAGGTGTTCTTTGATGAATGCTTCACAAGCAGAGAGTTTGGCGGGATTCAGGGGGTATATCTTGGCTATTTTCGGGGTGAACGTGGGGAGGAGATCGATGGTGTGGTTGAAGGACCTATGGGGAGGTAACTTGGTATGCATCTTCTCTGAAAAGACATTGGCGAAGTCCTGGCATCAATCTGGAACTGGTTGTTCTGTAGGTTTCTCGGTTTGAGCGATTTGGGTGGAAATGGTGATCTTGTTGATTGCTTCACCATTGTGCCATAGTTCTCATTTACGAAGACGTTGAGATATCTTTCAATCAGCTTCAAGACCTAGCCATTGAAGGAGGTATCTTTGGGGAATGTGTGGGTCATCAGGTGTGGGGGACGGTGGTTGAGGGATTTCAAGGGTATGAGTGTTCCAGTTAATGTGGGGATTCCACTTTCGAAGCCAGGGCATTCCCAGGATGATCTGTCTTTTCCCAAGGCTGAGTACCATGAGGTCGATGTCGTCGGAGAATGAGTTGTGTTGAAAGGAAGTATGGGCTTTCCATCATATGGTTCCTTTCGTGTTGGAGGTTCCATCAATGTTTATTGCCACGGTGGGTTTGGGAAGACGAACGAGGGGGAAATTAGCTTCGCACAGGAGTCCAGTGTCGATGAAGTTCCCGGTTGCTCCGCAGTTAATGAGGGCAGTGGTTTCGACGATTTTCGTACTAGCATGGAGCTTGATAGGGATGCGAAGAGTTCTTTGTTTTGGCAAAGCTACTAGTACATGGGCAATTTCATGGGAAGAGGACGTCGAAACATCTTCCTGACTTAAAAATCCTCAGCTTCAAGGTTGGTTATGGCTACTTCCTCCACTGGATCATCGTAGCAGAGTTTCAGGGTTTGAAGGACTTCGGTTTCGTCCTTTCCTTGGGTTTTCAGGGTTTGAACGTACTGTTCAAGTGCGGATAGAGGGGTGACAGTGGATTTTGACAGGGGAGCATCATCGGTCGAGGTGATTTCTGTGTTTTGCACTTTCTGGGGGTGAGGAGCCGATGATTGAGAAGTTCTCTGAGAACGGCACTGGGTGGTGTTGTGTCCAGGTTTCCTGCAGCGGAAGCAAAGGCCCTCCTTGAAGCACTTAGCGCGCTCTGCAGGGGAGAGTTTTTGCAGGGTTACTGCGTCGACATCCATGGCATCAGGGTCTCTGGTGGCACGAGAGTTTAGGAGCAAGGGGGTTCCGTGACGACCTCTTAA
>JBBPOF010000798.1:0-16390 GCA_038091315.1 Porphyrellus cyaneotinctus | reverse complement strand
CGAACGCAGAGTTGACCACCATGGCGGCTGCCGATGTAAGTCCTGGATTCGCCTTTTCTTTCTCCCGTCCAAGAAGCTGACTTGGATCATGATGTAGGTCTTGTACGAGGTGATTAGCGTAATGGCAAAGACCCCTCTCGGTAAAGTCATCGATTGATCTGCATGCTGTGCTCTGCCGAAAAAAATTCCTCCAAGTCTGTTCCGCCCTTTCCTGTCATTAACTTTCTTTTTCGTCCAATGTTCCATCTTTACTGTCGTGTCGTTGCTTGTCATTTGTCGTTTTATGTGTACGATTATGGTCTTCTCCTGCTCAAGTTTCCTAGATGATCAGATTTACTCGTTTGCCACTTGAAATGGGAAAGTAACATCATGATGTATGTACATACATAACTTACGGCGTGCAACGTCATCCGAACGGGTCAGGATGTACTCCAATAGTCGATCGACCAGATTGCCCTCACTGTATATAACCGGGAGTGCAACATTGAAGATGGGCCGAACAATGAGTATGCGATGTCCTCCTCGCGCGCCGTTTGCCTGCCAGTGTGGGGTATCGGGAGTATCGTTTTGGTGGGTGTAGAGAAACCATCCTGCATCAACGCATCTTCGATTATGTTCTCATGTCACGCATTTACTTAGCACCGAATCTGTACCATGAACCTCCATGAAAGGAATTATGTTCGAGACGACACATGGCATCAAAAATACAAACGGGAACATTGCATAACCGGTCGGTATACATGCGTAGACGCGGACCATCCATGTCTTGGCCAACGCCCTTGGCGGGAGATATTGTGGTGTATTTACAAAGCTGGATTATACGGCTACGAGTCCTTGGCGGCCCACGTTTCGGCAATGTCATTGAGCATATCGAGGTCGTGAGCTGCCTTGATGAGTTGCCCGTCTCTTGCATCCCTCGGTCTTTGTATGTCGATATAATTTACGTATGCGTATGTCCCCGTGGACCATCTGGCGAGCATGCAGTGTCTTGAGCTGCGCCCCAACGGCTTCTACCGCAGATCTGGAAAGACGATCGGTGTCGGGCAAGTCAGCCAATACATCGTAACCGACGAGATGGTCCACGATTATCATGTACCAACCACCAGGTAGAATTTCGAATCCTCGTAATTTAGGGGTAAAGCCCAACTCCGCGCAATGCAGATGGGCCTCCTTCGAATAACGTCGCGCGAATTTGATGCAGATCTGATTTGTGGGGTTCCCTGCTATTGTTCCAAAAAATACGAGCCTTTCCTTGTTGCCAGCCTCTTCAAACTGTTTCGTATAACAGATGGTTTGCTTGCTTCCGTCTTCGAGTGATTTGAACTCTGCGCGATACAGGAACAGGATGTCGTGGGATTGGTTGTCAAGTTCTCTGGGTAAGTCTGTATAATACGCCTGCAGCGTTCTGAGAGCTTTGCGGAACGCGGCCATGTGACGTGCCACAGTGAGCTGGTTTTGGGTGTTGGTGGAATGATAATTGAATGCGAGAGGGGTTGAAAGGATCTGCACGACGGACCGTAAGTTCCACACAGCACCAGTGAAGACTATATATGGCCCTGGAGAAGCGTGTTGTTTGTCAATACGAAAAACGTCATATAAACAACGAATCCCAACCAAAAACTACCAGAAGAAAACAAGGCAGGGCAGACTTCGACCGTATAGGCGCATGCTTCTTCGTCGCCTCCAAATAGTATGCGACAGCTTGCATATATGGCTCCGACGTCGAGGAACCAACCTCGTTCTTGAATTCGACAATGCAGTCGGGAGGAAGGTCTGCGTTATCGATGGAGAGACTGGCATCCATCGAATAATCCGTTCCTGGAATCTTTTTGGAGAAGTCGAAGTTGACATGGCCATCTTTAAACACCACTCCAAGCACCTTGACACGATCCGATAGGGCATTTGCCAGTTTGCCTGTGAACTGGTTATCGTCTTCTGTCATTGCTCCAGTCTGGCAGTTATCCAAAAACTCGCCGAAGACCGGATGGAGCAATGTCACAGGAATGAGTTGCTCGGGGCCACAGGGACGGCCACAGGGTACCTGTGTATTTTTCGCCCGTTGAGTTTCACGGAACGCAGAAGGCTTTGAACCGTCAGATTCTTTGTACGAGGAGCTTGGATGAAGTCCGCACGCGCCGCTCCAATTGGATCCACTCTTCTATAGTCCCGGTGCCGCAACGAGATAGGTTTCGTCGACCCTGTTATCCAGGAATCAGAAAGTCTTGCTAAGGCTGCATAATTAACTTACTGGTACTGGTGGAAACATCAACAACAACAACACGCAAAGGATCGAGAACTGGCACTCCCAGGAAATTGGGCGCCAAAGTACCCCCTTGCAGTGGTTCACCGTCACCCGTTTTGACAAGACTCTCCCGGAGTTCATTCTCATCTCCCGATACCCTGTATAAGCGTATATGCTGGTCGGCCGCGTTTCTGAGATTCGGTTGTACCGCCCTGATGTCGTGTTTGAGTTGACTCAAGGTTGGATTCGCCCGAATTGAAATTTCAAAACTGGCGTCGAAAGTGCTGCCTCGTAACCAGCAAACAGTCATTGATGGCGCGTCTGGAGAACAAGAATCAGAACTAATTGCAAGGGTACTAACGCCTTAGCTACATACCCACTATGATATGGATGTGGCTGTTCCGGGAATATCTCTGATAACTCATCAACCGCCTCTAAGAGTTCTCCATGCTCCGAGAGGATGAAATTGCTGAGGCTGTCTTTGTAGGGTCTGGGCACGGGATCCCTGGGCTTGTAAGGATCGAGAGTATCTGCATCCACGTCGCGAAAAGCCGCTGGCTTCTTGTTCTTGATGGCTTCTTTGATGGCGGCAACAGTCTTCGTCCTTGGAGTCTCAACCTGCAGAAGATCCTTCCAACATCTTGACCACGGACCCAACAATTGAGCGTGAATGCATTCATGTTGCGGCGGAAATGGTTGTCGAAAAGAACTAGCAGTCACGTAAGTACCAACCATTCCAAGGGGCCATGAACACCGAGAACCCGAATTAAAATTTTGCGGCGCGACAGAGTAATAATTTCGCGAGGACTAGAATTTTGTGATTGAATAAATGTGCAGACGATGCGATGATGTCATGTCGAACGATGACGTAGACTATGCGAAACGATTGGCGACAATCGACATCGGGACGCACAGCATTCCTTACACCACTAGTACGGACCGCCCGCCAATCCGACAACGCGTTCGCAATTGGTTCCTTGCCAATCACTCAGCGAATCGTATGTATCACTACTAAACATGTCTTCAAAAACACGGAATGGAGCAGGGTGATGTCACCATTGTTCCACCAGGACCGCATCGTGGCTGCTGGTGAGTCAAGACAATCTCGCTCTCACAAGGTGTGGAGGTACGGCGTCCACCGGCATGAACGTAGCTCCGAAACTTCTCCTGGTCGTATCAGTATCCGTTCGCGGCCAAGGTAAGCGCACATGGTTTTTTGGCACTGCTCGGTCTCTGCAACCCAACCTCACGATACCGAAGGCAAGATGGGGAAATGGTGTTTTAACGTTGACATTCCCACAAAAGACAACCGATCGTGTGAGTGGGCCATCATTTTAAGCCCCCTCACTCGACTCGACAAATGACTCTTGTTCCTGATGGTAATCCTTTCAATCTTCACTCTGAAGGTGAGTAAGTGCTCTTAATACATTTCGACTGCTGTTGAGATATCTATTAGTTCGGTTTTTGAGTAACATTTACTGAGACACGACGCCAACTTACTTGAATAATTCCTGTCGATAACTTACCAGCCGCGGCCTTAGTACGCCGACTGGATGTTCGTCTTCGACGTGCTACTAGCAGGTGGGCATGGTTGTGCATGCGTGTGGCACATCCCAATGCCTATGATCTCGTTTGGTTGGGACCACTCAAGACTATTACCTCTTCAGACCAAGTGCATCCTACCCCTTCCTTTTCATCCATGTGACCACTTCCCATCATTGTTTCCAGTCCATCACGGTCACAACGGATGGCCTACTCCAACTTTTCGATAGCTATCGGTCAAGACAAAGAAATGATCCTGGGCATGCCAATAAATCCATTACTTTCTCGGACCCCGCGCCGTGTCTTCGGGCTAACATCTGAAAACTTGGGCCTCATCACCTCGCGTTCTCTACCATGAGAATCATCACTTGTGCTACGCTGAAGTTGCATCATGGGTCACTTGATCGTTTTTTGTTGACATACTCCATTCTTATTGTTCACTATCCACTGGAAGTAAGGGCTCGGAGATCAATCCTGGTCCCCCGAATCCACGCATGCGCATGTTCAGGTTGCAACTCGGAGTCATATCACCGAATGCATTGAGAAGGTGACGCATTGATTAACCTCCCAAGCTCTCCCCTCACCTAAGGTGCCTCAACCACCTCCCACCCAGCCCACTCGCGATCTGTACAGTTCCACATCCTCGGGACGTCCTGGAATGATAACCGAACCACCGGCACACTCGATCCGCTGCTCCTGACAAACATCTTGGATCGCCGACGCAACATGCGCTCGCTTGCGACGTCACCACAGATTTTCAACGCCTGCAAACGTGGCATCTTGTCCACCACCACGTCCAACGCCGACTCTTGATTCTGGGATGAAAAATGTCCGGGGCTCAGAGGGTCCCAGATAGTCAACGAGATCACGTTCTGGGAAATTGAGTTGAGAAAGACTCGAAGTCCATCGTTGGTAAGACCCGAAACATCATCGAATGTCACTTGTGCGAGCGTATGGGCTGACGATGCGGTGATATACAGCAGGTCCTTGTTCGATATGTACGATCGGAGAATGGAAAGTTGTGTCAGAGCGCACGCGGGCCGCCGTAAGAACCATCGGCCCATTCCGATGTTTCCTGGTTTCATGTCTTCAACCATGAGCGAAGTCAACGCTAGACAATGCGACATGCAACGTGTAAGCTGCTTTGCACTGATACTGTACGCCGATCGGAAACCAATGGAGCGCTTGATGGATAACGTGTGCAAGCGAGGAAGTTCAGGGAGAGCTGAAGAAAGTCTCTTCGTTTTAGACCCATATTCCAGAGAGAGAGATAAACGCTCCAAATTCTTCGTCACACGGAAAATAGCGACGAGCGCTTGGTCAAACTTCGGTTTTCTTTGCTGGGTCCAATAGGGCCAGTGAGCCAAGCATACCGAAGACCCGTCGAGTTGGTCAACATCGAGGCGTTGCACACCAAGTGCAAGAGCGGGTACCTCGCTGAATGCACTTGCAAATGCACAGAGGTCCAACGACGGCTCCAGTGTGCTGGGACAGCAATGCTTGAAATTGGAGGACAAACGAGCAAAGAGCAGCTTCATCGTGCACCATGACCATTGACGGGAAACCTGCGCAACCAACAGCAGATCGTGTTGCCATGCACATGAATCACACCACTCGAATATTTCCATAAGAATTTCCGTTGGAAGGCAGCTCATGGAAATCCTTGAAGGAGCGCTATCCACAGGAGTGACTCGCACAGTACGAATCCTCACGTATTTCTGGGCATCGAAGTGTGCGCAAATACCATCAGCGCATGATGAGGAGAGCGTGGAGGAGTGCTGGAAGGCCATGGACACGGATAGAAGGTCTGGAGTTACGGGGTGTTCGCTTTCCAGAAGAACGAAGACATCCCTGTAGCAGAGTCTGTCATCTAAGGATGCTGAGGTGAGGTGTTGATTATACAGATCTCTCCCGACAAAAGGGGAGACTTTAAATGCAACCGTGAGCTGAGGAAGAGTAGGGTCACTTTGAGGCATGTGGTCGGTGTGATCTCTGGAGCTATGGTTGAAGGTCTGCAACTGTCCCAACTGTTTGATGGCCTGGGTGCGAGTAGTATGTGAGCACTGTAAACATTCGCTCGGGATGAACGTACCCAACCTGAAGAGTGTCGTACACGATCCATTCGCGAACTATCAATATATACCACGATCTTTACAGAGGAAAACCGTCGCTGTGTTTCCCCATCGAACACGACACGAAGAACCGTTTGCGTGAGGTAGGAGGGGTCGGGATTTTCAAAGCTAGATCCACGCGATTCATAATCGTAAAGCCAGACACGGTCCTTCGGGAACTTGGACGCGTTGGATTTGAGACACTTCATGAACTTCTTGGCAAACCCCTATGTCGGGATCTCCTAAGCAACGGGGCCGTGTGGCGACTCCGAGTCGGAGATCAGTACTGCCAGTGGTATTGTGGTGCACGAGAGCTTAGATGACCTCTCCAAGAACTATTTCAGGGGTACCAGTTGCACCCTGAGGGCTAGCCACGGATCGTGATTGCTTGAACCATCGCATACTGTCCAGAGAAGAGGTCAATATTCAATCCAGATCCTCCAATCCACACTACTTAGTGTTACCTGAGTCACACAATGCGACAAGGCCTTTGCCTTGAGAAAGAACCGCATTCACAAACATGATCGAGCTCCCAAAAAACCTAACAGAGTTCACCAACCTCCCATCCATGCCATGGGCAATCCGTACAGTTCCAAATCCGCAGGACAACCGAACTACCGGCACGCCGGATCTGTTGCCCCTCACAAGCATCTCGGATCGCCGACGTAACATGCGCTTGCTTGCAAAATCCCCACAGATCGTCAATGCCTAGCTGGACTCCGCATGTCCCAAATGGTCAACGAGACCACGTTGAAGATGCGGAGTCCAACACGTTGGTGACGCCCGGAACGTTGTCGGACGTCGCGCACACGGCCGTCGTAAGAACAATAGGTCCATTATAACGTTTCCTGGTTTCCTGTCTTTGACCGTAAGCAAAGTCAACGTCGGACAGTGCGACATGCAACGTGCAAGTTGCCTCGTACTGATACTGTACTCCCGGGATTCGAATAACGTCGGCGAGGATGGATCGTAAAGGGTTGAAAGGTTGATGGACAACGTGTGCAAATGAGTGAGTTTAGGGAGAGCTGAAAAAAACACGAGTTCTTTCTGACCGGTCTTCCAGGGCAGTGGCCAGACACCCATCGTGTCTGATATTACACATCAAGTCCAAGAGCGGGTTCATGCGGAATGCATTTGCACAATGCGCAAGTGTCCAAAGACCGCTCTGGAGAGGTGGGGCAGCAGTTCTTGAAATTGAACTCCAACCGAGCAAAGAACTTCATAGTGCACTGTGGCCACTGTGCGCAAATGATGTCGCCATAAACATGAATCGGAACACTCGAACATGATCTTTGAACGAGCTCACGGTGTTCACGGGAATGACTCCCACGGTGCGAATCCTCGTGTAGCTCCCTGCACGAAGGCAATTGCAAATACCATAAAAGTGTGACGGTTGACGTGATCCTGAAGCCATGGATGACGGGCGTTGGCCGTTTCCAATCATTCAATGACGCGCGTGGTCGTGTAGTGATACATGAGCCTTATTGTAACTATTCACTCGGAACGGGGCGTACCGGCAAGAAATGATATTTTGAATGCTTCCGCGGAAGGTCATGATACACCACGGAGGAAAAGTGATGCATTCGCCATCGAACACGATGAAGAGCACTATCTCACGTGCGTAGCTGGAATAAAGATGCCGTCCATGTGGTTCATACTCACCAAAGAAGATAGCGATCCTCGATGAATAGGATCGGTTTCTCACAAAGAATGTGGTAAGCCCATGTGCTTCCGGTCCTAAAGAACGAGACTTACGGCTCACCACGTGTCGAAGGAGATGGAAAGCACCGGATTTTGTTATCACAATGAACCTAGACGACGATGTGGACTCGTGAGATGAGTGCTGACGGCACGATACCCGTCCTCTGCATACCTCTCAAAGAACCATACCAGCTCGCTCGCAGTCAAAAGATACGACGATGATCCGCTGCATCTACGCCAGCATCAACAAGGTCACAGGAGATGAGCACCATGGGAACTCGTTCGGATCATCCAAGACAATGTAGCCATATCCATATCCTCACAGGGGCTACATCACCGAGCACGATCGGCTCCACCGAACCTGAAAACGTGCGTAAACCCTTACAAATCAAAAGTCCGCGTCAAAGACTTGGAAGCGCGCAAACTTAGCCGCGCTCAGCGCTTTCCTCAGATAAAAATTGACATCATCAGCGTCTATCGATAAGAGTGTGACCATCCATATACTGACCTAGAGCTAGCAGGGATATCAACCGCTATCCGACATCGATCCCTGCTCAAGCAATGCCCACGCGGGCTCCCACGCCATGCGACACATTCTCCCCACATGGGATTACCATTAACATCACTAAATCGGAGAAATAGGAACTCGAACGTGCACCGCACCATCGTCGTCCATGCGAGGACTCGACAACACTCGACCCTGGATGATGTCACCTCTGAGTATCACCCCAGACAGAAGCTATGTCCAGGAGCCCATCCATATCATCCCCGGTCGAATCTCGATCGTCTCGCTGGGTGATAGACCTCGAGGCGTTTCTGAATTGGATGTAAACGGCAACGACGCCCCTGCAGAGGTGAGTACTGTAGCTGATATTTCGCCGGGCTCACCTGGGATGCGGAACAAGAAAGAAGCTGGGACTAGGGATGCAAGTGCCGCGCATACGGCTCGGAACTACCACTACCAACTGCAGTGACGTGATCGAAGCTCGACGAAACGTGTTTTGGGGCCCCAGACAGAGCGAATCAGAGACCATACAAGGAAGATGTGTCATCGAGCTGAACGCGGTCGAAAAACGTTGATTCGAAAAAGTGCCTGGTCCGTACACACGATAGTGATTCCTGGTAATGGATCTACCAACGAAAGAAGATAACGTACGCGAACATGAAAACCTCGTTGGACCTCGATGTGACGGAAGCCTCGGGTTGAGCGTTCATTTCAACGCACTATAAACGTCCGGAACGGACCATACTCGTAAATCGGATAGTCACGTTTGCGTTTACGCGTCCACGCACGGTACTCACGATGAGAAGCTTCATCTTGCACGCAAAATAGAGTTGACAGGTGATTTGTATTTGATTCAGCCACGGAGAATGTGAGTGTCGAGAACGACGCTAGAAGCCATCGGTCCTACACGAGTGCGAGATGTCAAGTGACATGGGCATGGTCTCGTCGTGTTGACGAGGCAATGCATCTTCGGATGCCACGGACCGGCATGTGTCGTGTTAACGCGTCGTCCCCCCAATCGACGAGTCACCGGCCCGCAAAGCGTCAATAAATGAGAATGCTGTCCAGTTCATCCACCCACCGGTGGTTGGATCTCGATCGAGGGCCGCGGACACCGGGAATCGGATTTCTGTTGATGAAGACATATGAGCGACACAAGAAGATATGTGCGATGGCTAACGTTCAACGCTGTGCATGCTCAGCGCTTGGCTGATAACAAGCCGCGATCCGAGGACAATTGGAGCGAACCTAATTGGTCCAGCAATGGGGACAATGAAATGTCGTCTCAACCTCTTGATGATGATAGTGAAGAAGAAGAGGAACTATTATGTAGTTTGACGTTGAACTTGTGTGCAGTCAACTCCGGTTACTCCGCGCCAACCCAATACAAACGGTGATGGTGCCATCCCCGTATTTAGTGATTTGAAGAGAGATTAAAACAACAATTAGCCCACCGCGAGGGTCGAGGCCGCATTGGTGCTCTGACTGATTGAGCCAAGTGGACAAGGTTGTTTGCAAGTACTTACTACAGAATTCGTACCGCGCACTTGGGGCTCCTGGTTCGGCTACTTAACTGCATCGAAATGCAACACAGAATAATGAAAACCGCTGTAAAACAAAAGAAGAGAACAGAATACGACGTGGAAACATCTGTAACGGAGTAATGACCACGCGAAAAACGACGAAAAGAAGGCGAGGTTACAAGCCTGGTAAAAACTAAAAACGAAGAAAACGAGAGACGTCGAACGACGAAGCGCATACATCTAAGTTATCAATGTCATCGTCCTCGCCATCACTGTCCGAATGAACTCCCACTCCTTCCTCGACCCGTCCAATTCGCACTCAGCCCACCCGGCACCAAACCTGCGTCCGTACCCCACATTGGTGCCGAATCGCTCCTAGATCGCAACCCTACCTTGTTACTCCCTATACTAGGGCCAATGCACATGGTCGCGTTCGTCGTCGGCGACGACCCGCCCGTCAATGAGATCGGTGAAGGCAACTTAGCATCCTCCCCCGACTCAATATCCATCTGGTCTCCCGCCAACCCTTCCTTGACCTTGTCACCCTCGGTCCGCGCACGCTTCTCCACATGTCCGACATCGTCCATATCGAGTGTGAGCATGATATTAGGCTGTCTTGTGCGCACCCCGAGGTGGCTCAGACTCCTTGCGGGTCCCGGCCTATGGTTGAAAATGTTAGGCATGAAATCGGACAGCGTGGGCGAGGATGTAGCTGAGTGGGGAGAGGGACCCGGGTTGGGGATGGAGAGCGTGGGGAGAGTCGCGTTTAGATTGGCGCGGGTTTGCGATTCGCGAGACGCGGATCTGGAGTGAGAGCCGAAGGGCGTGGGCGACGTCGGCGAGGTGATAAAAATGTTTGGTGAATATTGGTGGCGTGTAAATGGGTGCGGTGAGGGTGATGGCGATGGCGAAGGGATCGGCCCTGAGAGAGGAGAGGTTGTATCAAAAGATAAAGAAAGCTCGTGAAGCTCCTGCAGGATGCTTGGCGGGACTAATCATCCTGCTCAGCATACATAGGCAAGGAAAAAGCCGAAACTTACTCCCGTCTGGCTCCGTACTCGCACCTGTGGCTGCGCCGCCATTCGCACCGGCTCCACTTCTTTCCACCAGTGCCCTGACAATACAAACGAGCCTCTCGACTCGACTCTTCTCCTTCATGATTTCGCCCTCTACCCAACGTTTAAAGTCTTCTCCGACGAACGATGAGCCAAAAGCAAAACCAGGTACGTTCAATGCGCCACCTGTCCCAAAATTGAAGTCTGCATTCTGAGCGTTCCATTCTTCGCCGTGACTTCCCCTCACTGCAATACCTGTCATGACGGACGCGTTCAAGCCATCGTCATCCTCCCACTCGATGTCCCTGTCACCATCATCACCTCCCAAATTCGACGACGACCTCGAGTGAGTAAGGATATGTCCCCCAACTTGAGCGGTAGGTGACATATGAGACTGCGAACCTTGAGCGGATCCCCCGAAATTCGTTGAGATCGTCGCCGGTCCGCGATTGGCTATGGGTGACACGTGTTGGGGTATGCGGCTGCCTAATGACTTCAGTTCTCGCCAGAGCGCGCGATTCTCGTCACGGAGTTCGGATAGAAGGCATTTAACTTCACCCGGAAGTTCGACGCTATTTGGAGAAACGGCAATTCAGTGCTCTTCTGATGCACAGGCGAGAAAGAGATAGCCTCACCGACTCCTCTCTTTTATGTCGGGTTCTAATGCTCTGCGCTTTATGGCTTCTAATAAATCTGCCCGCCCACGCAGAAACTTTGGGTGAGAAAACTCCCAAGTTTGGGAATTAGAAGACGTGCGTTGAGCCCGTGGGGTCTATTGGATCACCGTGACCGCGCGCGCGTCCATGTATGCGAGCGGAATTGCGCATATATGCAAACAGGGAGATAAGAGAGCGGAATTATATATGAAACACGATCATTACGACTAAGAACGGGTAAACGAGTAGAGGCGACGCACCCTATTGATCTTATGAAAACCATACATATTGAGTTGACGAACAAACGACGAAAACTGCGCATATATTCAGCATCGAGATCTAAGAAAGAAATATCGAGGCGGCTTACGTTGTTGTGCTTAAAATGTGACCCGAGTATGTTCCTACTGAACTCGCTGACGTTAGATACGACGAAGCTAAGCAAGCATCGCATCCATTTGACATTTGAACATTTGAATATAAACACGAAGCCAAACAATTACCTTGCCCCTGATTCCGTCCATGAGATGAAATGTTGCGATTTAGTATCGTTGATCATGCTATGAGGAGATACAAAGGTTACGTCGGATAGGTAACGTCGCAGAGGTTACTTACTGGTGAAGTTTTGCTACAAAGTTATTGGTACCGCCAGACTTTCCCATCACGTTCTGCCCTTGTTGTGAAGAACCGGATGCTTTCGAGTTTGTGTTGCCTGGAGAAAATGAAACATGCGGTCAGGGCGTGCGATGGACGGATGAGATGCATATTCACCACCAGACGGGCTGCCCAAGTCGTCGTCTGAGACATCGTCACCAAGGCCGGCAAAGGCGTTTCCGGCGCTGTCATGATCGCCGTAAGGCGACGAGGGGTTGGCGTTCGTGTCGATGTGAGGCTGCGAGTGTTGTGGAGAGTGTGACTGAGAGAGGGAAGAGTGAGAGTGGGAATGGGAGAGGGAATGTGAAGGGTGGGATGAAGGAGAAGACGCAGAAGACGTGGGTAGAGGAGCGGTGGCTGTGATTATGGGATGAGGGAAGGGGTGTGCGGCCTGGTTCTGAGATGAAGAGTAGGGATGTGACTGCGAATGTTGGTGCATGCTGTGCGCCGGGGTTCCATTAGAGGATGATACGGGAAGCGTGTTTGTGAGGCTACGTTTTCGGGGGACACTTTTCTCTGGGGCGACTGAACAAGACGCGCTGTGTGAGCTGGTGGGCCGTCTCTGAGAGAGCGCAGGGTCTTGGGTAGGAGAGAGGCCCGCCGATGAATCGTCAAAGTTGAAGGAGAACTGGGGCTGGGGAGAGAGGAGGGGCATGGATGGAGGAGAGACGGGGGTTATCGGACCTGAGATGGAAGAGGTACTTGAATGGGAGTGGGAATGGGAGTGGTGAGGTTGATGGGGAATCGAGTGGTGGGCATGGAGTTGGTGAGGATGGAGCTGGCCAGGCTGTGCATGGTGGGGAGCGATAGGAGAGAGCGACGGTGGCGATGCAACGGAGAGCGCGCTGAGGTTGAGGGAAAGGCCAGAACGGGAATCAGTGGGTGACGTCTGTGGAGCACCCGGCTGCTGTTGGCGGGAGGGCGTGTGTGCAGGAAAGAAAAAGGTACCTGGCGAGACGGGTGAGGGAAAGGGGCCGGGTTGTTGTTGCTGCTGCTGCTGCGGCGGCGCTGGCTGTGGAGTCAGGAGGTGAGGTGGCCAGACGCGCTGGGGAGAGGATTGGGACGGGTGAGTTTGGTGATGAGAATAATCCGTCGAGTAGTCCATCTCACGGGGAGGGGACTTGCGGGGTCCAAGACGAGGGAAGGGAACGGGCCCCTCTTGTAGGAAACGAGAGGCAGTTGCTCGCGTGCACCGCCTTGCAAGGCTGCCTTGCGTGCTTTCACAGAAATTCCCTTTTTAGGATATCGGCATTCTCTCGGCACGCACCCTCTGTTACAGCTTGGAACATGGATAACGTAATCTCACAGCCTTTCTCGCTTGTCATATCATTCCTTGACATCCAGTGTGTCCGCACTTCCCTCCCTCTCTTGCGCAGATCTCACAACGCCACCGGTGTACTAATCTTCCATCTTCCTTACCATTCCTTCCCACTTCTGTCCTACCCCACCCCATCAAAAACGTGCCAGATCCGACTCGTCGATGTCCTAGATCAACTTTCACACTCGCACTTCGCTTCCACGCTTCACGATTCCCCCTTGCTATTATCCCACTCGCCTCGCGCTATCTGTCTATGACGCCACCATACAACTCACCGTGTCACTCAGTCCCTGAAAAACGCCGCAGTGCCGCACCCACGCGTTCCAACTAAATAACCATAAGCTCCGTGGTCTCAACCACGCGTCTGTCCTCCCGCAAAACACATTGACCTCGTCCACTCAATCGATCGATCTAAACTCTCCTTCCGAATGCGGAAGGTCCTCGTGAAGCAACATGTATCTATATTCGACAGGGACCCTGTCGTCCCCGATCCGCCCATTCATTATCATGCCCCGTCACCTGTAGGTAAACCAGTGTCATTGGGCGCAAGTTCTCTAAATCTTACCCTTCGATCACCCCATCAGTCAACGGGGTGTCCACCGCGTACTCACCTCCCTACGGCATGGCCATTCGTCCCTCTGAATACGTGCTACAAGTATGCGTTCCCATGACCCTTGGCTGCGCATCTCGACTTTGCCTAGGCGTTGACGTCATCTTTTCCATTCCCTCGGTAGGAGCAGGGTCGCTGTCTGGGTTCAAAATAACCTTCTTTGGAGCGAGTCACCCATTTATCGGTCGTCCCGACTCTTACACACCTCGTGGCGCAACTTTGCCGGCGATCACAGCACGCCCACCCAGCGCAAGGATAACCAATTGATTCATCTGATCATACGATCTCAAACATCTCATCTCCGCGTACACACGATGCCGGGCAATCAACGGTCATCCTTGCCCTCCTCTGCGACGCACTCCCTCAGGCTTGTGCGCTTTCATCATTCAGTTGTGTGACATTCCACGATTTGATGCGTACTTGTCAAACGTGTCTAATATTGACGCTCGGTCCTCGCAAAGACGGCGAACCTATATCACGTGTTCGTAACTCTCGAGGAATACGTGATCGAAGGAACCGTTGTTTAGAAGATCAATGGTCGTTTTCCTCCGTCTACTCGTCCGACTTCATTGTATTTGCGCGCGGTACGACTCACCAGTTGATCGCCTTGTTATCAGATACGCATATTATACGAATACCTGATACACATAGATGTCCCCCAGGGTCTTGAGGGTTAGGAAGGCGACGACCCATGCCCTTGTTACGAGTGTACTACTGTTATAATTATGACGACAGAAGACTTCCTGGGCATCACAAACGACAAAAGAATCGACCGAACGGCGAACTTGCAAGGAAGGACGGCGAGTGGTAGGCAAGCAACATTACGTGACGTCTTCAAAGTGTGACTCGGGGGTTCTGGACGAAGACATCCAAAGTTCTAAGAAAGAACTTCTTCCCTTTCTGATGCGAACGCCATTTGCAAAGTCCCGTTGATCGTTGGCATGCAGGCCGTATCATAAGCGCCGGAGCTGAGCGTGACTCGTGACGTGTTCTGTCACAGCGTTTAGTTCGAAATAGGGGCTTACCTAAGCACTTCATAATCATCTCACTGTGGCAACCCGCCCTCGCCGAATCTCTGGGCCGCGAGTCTCAGTCGTACTACAGCCTCGAACCCCATGGTACAAGCTACAATTCGGACTACCTAGCGTCCCTCGTCGTCGTGTTCGATGGGGAAACACATCGCTTTTCCTCCGTGAGGATTGTACTGTATTGCGATATCTTCCAGGTGGAGGGCTGGGTTTTTCTCTGGCTAAATGCGTTGGAAATAACTACACTTCCACGTGCAATCCATCCAGCAACTGCCACTCGTCACCCACTCCGCAAGAAATCCCGCGCGTATCTCTGAATGATCCCCAATGTCGTCCGTCAGAAATCTGGTTTTATGGTATCATCCATCCATTCTCGATCGATGATTTGAATCATCGTCACACTGTCTGCATTATTACGAAGAGAAATCAAGCGATCGCGTCCATACGGTGCGCGTCTTTCCGGACGTCACTCGTCCGCCATCTTCCGACGAGGCTTGTGCAGTTGTTCGAATACGTGACCACGCGCATGGTACGGATCTTTCCCGTCGACGGCGCTCGTCCAGGTACGACAATCAACCACTTTCCATCGGAAGTCATCATGATAATTTTCGAAGCCACCAATTCGTGCGCGTGGTAACTGGATCTACTATCATACGTGCAGGTTCCTGCCAATGGTCACATCGCAGCATGAAGGTACTACTTGCCAGATTGGAGTCTCCCGAATTGTAACCTCCTTCCATCCTGTTTGCATTCGCAAGGGCACTGCGCAAGGTACCTGTGGTTGGACCCTATGTGCGACGTCTTCATCTCGATTCACACACCTTCTCGTGTTGCAATCGTTTGCATAACATCTGTCGACGTCGAGTTTGTTCCAAACGATTCTATCTTTTCAGCTCTCCCTGAATTACCTCACTTGCGCACGTTATCCATTGCTACGTACACAACCCACCATTACAGTGAGGGTGGATGGCGAGGAAATAGGACATGTAGCGTCAGCTGGCCCATATTGACCTCCCTCGACGCGGACATGTTGAGCCAGGCGCAATCGGAGTGTGGCAATGTATGCAATCACCCGCATGTGCGCTGACGCACCTGCGCATTTAGGAGTTGCATGTGTCGACCTGGAACCTCACCCCTTCGCCTGCCAAGACGCTCACGCACATCACGCTCGAAAACATCACGGGTCTCAGCATCGCCGGTCTCCTCGCGTTGCTGTACTGCATCTCCCAAAACGTGACCTGCTGACGATTCGGGACGCATTCCTCGGCCGTTCTGCGGCGCCCTTGAATTGTGTAGAGATGCCGCGCTTGCGGTCGTTGGACGTTCGGGGGAATATTGCGAGCGAGGGGATGTTGCGGAGGCGGTCCGAGGTACTCGTAAGGCACTCTCTCGGTGGGTCGAGGGTAAGTATCAGTGGTTCGGCTGGCATTCGAAGACGTCCCAGGGAT
>JBBPOF010000797.1:0-16416 GCA_038091315.1 Porphyrellus cyaneotinctus | reverse complement strand
GAGTTCACCATCTCGTTGGAGTCCTTTAAACTCCTTACGGGCGGAGATGGTAAGGAACTTAAACGCGTTCCGATTACCGTGGATAGGAAGCCGTACAGTTGGTGCAACCTAGAATTCTGAAACGGGCCTTGAAGTAAGCCATCCAATTTATCCCTGCTTGACGGTATGTTGATTGTAGTCGTGGCGATCGAACAGGTTTCGGGGCCCGGAATTCACCACTGCGCGCCCTTTTCCCTTCCCTTCCCTTCCCTTCCCTTGCTGTTCCTTCCCTTCTTTGCGTGTTTACGTAGAATGCGTAGCTCGCGTATCTTCTAGAACACCGCGTACGAGCACGAGATGCTTCACATCCATTTCTCAACGAAATCTCCCCTTCGTTTGTATACCATACGTGCAGGGCATCGAACGCTTCCTTTAAATCGTAGTCATTTAGGTACACATGACTAGATTAGAGAGATTTGGGATCACTTTTCGCCTTGCCTGCGGCAATCACTCGCCGTGCCACGCTCTTTTTTTCAATAACATTCCGGTATGATTGGTCCTTGCAATGTTAGAATGACTTTGAGTTGTCCGGCGTTTTACCACAGCCATCGGTCTCGCAATGGACCGAGTGCCAATTTGAGTATTCAATTCGTCAAGATCAACTCAGTGAGTTCGGGGAAATGACATATGACCGACCGGTGATCAAAGTCGACGTACCTTCGCCACGGAACATATTGTCACCCGCGTGTAGTACGGGAGACACAACTCCGTCATGAGAACGAGGTGAATCCGATGATACGCGAGTCTGTCGGTGCGCTGGCCGGGTGAGGGAATCTCTTGGGCATTTTGCGTGAGACCCGACGGTCATATCAGCCCGACAGCGGTCAGCAGACCTTTCTCCTGCAGAGCAAATGCGGACGCTGGGTCCCGAGCCCGAGGTTTCCAAATGTGAGATAGGTCGTACTTTGATAAACCTCGTGTCACGTCTGTGACCGCGCTCGGATTGCGATATAAATGCACGTCCTGTGATAGAACCTGCATTCACTCCTGAGCCCGCACATCCAACGCTCCAAGCATCTCCTTCAAATCCATCTCATCATCTAGCATCATGAAGTTCGCATCTCTCGCTGCCGCTACCCTTGCGTTCGCACTCCCTGCTCTTGTACGGGGTCAACTAACGATGTCGTACGACACCACGTACGACAACGCAGGCCTTTCGTTGACGTCCGTCGCTTGCTCCGACGGCGTCAACGGTCTCATCACCAAAGGCTACAAGACCCTCGGTTCCCTCCCCAAGTTCCCCAACGTCGGCGGGGTGTATACTGTCTCCGGTTACAACTCGCCGGCGTGCGGTACATGCTATGAAGTCACCTGGCCGCAGAATGGCAACAAGATTTACATCTTGGCGGTGGACAAGGCACAGGGCTTCAATGTCGCCGAAGCGGCGATGAACACGTTGACGGGAGGGTTGGCAGTCGAGCTTGGTAGAATCGACGTCACGTCGACGCAAGTGGCCGCATCCATGTGCGGGCTCTAAGTAAATTGGCGGTTGACAGGTTCGAGTTTACCAAAATTATTCCCTGGCGTCGATACTCATCAATTGAGCGAACAGAATAAGGACTTGCCCGTATTACAATTGGGATTCTTGACATGTATTCAAAAGGACATTGTTTCGAATCTTTCCTACTACCTTGGGCTTCATTTGATTCGACTGGGACTCCGGAAGATGGACGCTGTTTGATGGGTACAAGTTGTAACTCGTGGCAAAGGACTTTGAAATAGTATTGGATGACCTACTCACGATGCGCGTCTTATATCCGATACACCCACAACGTCGTGAAGCACGCGTTATAGCGCTCGAGTGTCGACGACAACGCCATCAGAGGCTCGCGTGACAACCTCCAGAGCCCGAGCATCACAGGGAGTACCGTCGCGCCCGCCACGAGTGTCCGCGTTCGCGACGAGAGTCGGGTAGCACCGAGCCATGTAGTGCGAATGATATTCATTCCTTCCACGGCATGCATGACCACGCTCACCACGAGTCCCCCGTACAACGCCCAACTACGCCACGGGAACCGAGTCAATCCAGTCTTGACGAGCTCAAAGTCCAATTCGGCAGGTCCGACGGCGAGGATGGGTGGGGAGACATCAAGCGGGGCAAGGCGATGTGTAAAGACGTGGATTGGAATGAATAGGAGAGCAGCATAGGCTGCGAGGCTCAGCGTGCTCGTGAGTTTGCGTGGTTGTTTGGATGCGGGTGCGAAGAGCCGCCGAGAGAGACCTGACGCGACGTGTATGACGAACGGCGTCAAAAGAAGGTACTTTTCCGCGAATGGGGTTTGGTAGTACTCCCTTCCAAGTAGCTGCTCTACGTGGTCGGCATTCCGCTCGTGGTTGAAAGCGCTTGGGAACATACCATGAGGTTGGAAGACAGGGTTGATCCTCCGATGTTCGCAACAAGTGGGGCAGATAAATGAACCAAGAGAAATGTTGAAAGGAACGGTGCGGATGCATGGGCAAGCTTGACCAATATCGGGGTCGATGTCCCTTTTGCGCCGTTCATCACTGTAGTCGTTGACGAGAAGTACTGTACAGCCACCACTGACATTCCTCATTCGAAACGCAGCTTCACCGGTACGTCCTTTTTTCTCTTGTTGAATGATCGCGACGACGACCTGGAACATGTCTTTTTTTCGACGAGTCATCAAACGAAATGTGGATCTTGAAGCGCTCCACGTCTAGGTGTTGGCGGTGTTGACGCCTAGTAGCGTCACGGTGCAGCAACACGACGGTCGTCGATCTTGGGCCATGTTACTTGTCGCGGCACGTCCGAGGAAGTGGCGCCCTCTTCGCCCATTCACCTTGACAGACACATCCCTCTCATGGTGTCACTTTGACAGCCATGGCGCGTCACACGTCCTCTTTGAGATCTCCAAGACGGGAGGTGAAGGACATGGGTAGGTCGATGGTCGATGGCCGCCCGCTCCCTCCCTCCTTTGGCATCTCCCTCACAGATTCGTCATACGCGTCAGCCATGCGGTGTTCCAGTTGGTGGTATCATCCAAGTGCCATTGTCCAGCGACCCTCGATCCTCGATGTGAAGACGACAGTTTCACCAGGAAGCGAACAAGGCTCCAGAGGTCCGTAGATCGACACGCCTTTTTCTTCTTGGCGTATCCTCGTGTTTCTTTTCTTTTCTTTCGACAAGGACCGAGATCGACGACGACGGAGACTCAGATACACGCTTTTCCTTGGCGTCTCGGTATCACGGATCCGCGCTGCGAATTTCATCACACTCACTCATGTCTCTTTCCCATCCCTTGGCCCGATCGATAGGATGCTTCTTCGGTGCATTGGTCCCACCCAAATGCGCGAATGGAACCTTTGCACAGAAGCGGGTACGATAGCAGAAATGCAAAGGAGAGGTTTCGATTATTAAAAAGGACGGCAAAAGACTACAATCGCACGGGTTCACGTTCTTGAATAAGTAGAGTCACATAGGAATAAAAAGAAGACGAGGACCAAGAAAGAAAAATGATCGAGAGAGACGAGCAAGCAAGGGAAGAGGGACCTCCCGCGCGTGCCCATGACACGGTATCAGCATTTGGGAAGAGTAGATAATACGTCAAAAATGAGGGTGTACACACATGCAACGAGACGGGGGGTATCGCAACGCACGCATGCAGATCTGGGAATCAACGACAAAAATGCAAGGAACGTGTGGGGTAAAAAAAAAGAGAGAGAGATTCCGATTCGAGAACAAGAGCTAGTTGAATTTGATCGTCATGTCTATCGTTCAAGCGTGTAGAGTGTTCACTCGTTGGCGACCTAACAAGGAAAACAGCGTGAGCGAAAACACGATCGAGTCAGAGATGGGCACGTACCCTCAACACGCGATGCCCTTGGCTATAATCGGTATCGTCTTGGTAACTCATCCGTTGCTCCTCTGAACGCAACGCCGTCGGCGACCCCGATTCGCCAAGATCCTCGTTATGCTCCGACTGATGTTCCGGAATTGAGGGCGGAGGCGCCCCCGCGTCATGCGGGTTCGGAAGTGGGTTTGAAGGTGCAGTGGTCATGACCGGGGGGTATGTCGCAAACGGATCAGGAGAGACGGTATCGTTGCGCGAGGGATAGTACGAGTCGACGGGATATCCAGGCTGTAACGTTGGCGGGTGATGTCCACCGCTGCTCATCGATCCAAATCTACGTCCATTGAGGGTATTCTGGGTGTCCGAGGGTGAGCGAGAGATGTAAGCGCTGTTGGCGCCGTTGTTGATAGCGACTCCCCCTACCGCTGCGAGACCGGCGGCTTCGAGCACGTCTTGGTTCGAGCGTCGGCTTCGGAACGTCCCGTTGCTGGGTTGTAGTTCGTGTGGTTGTGGACCAGGTCCTGCAAATGCGTGATACGGGGCCCGCTTGCTCGGTTCGCGTGCGAGCGTCCCAGCACCAACGCCAGCGATGCCCGGCGCACCTGGTTCGCTATCCTTCCGACTCCTCGATCGACCAACAGCAGAGGCTGCCAGAGATGCCGCACCCGCCGCATACGGATCATACTGCGACATCTCGCTCATCCCGTGCGCGTCGTTCTGTGCGACAGGCGGCAACTGATACGTCCCATGACTATTGTCCGAATAACCATACCCGCCGCCGCCGGCACCACCACCACCACCACCACCACCATAGTCGTCGAATGGCGAGCGAGACGAGGCCGCTGCTTCCGCGGCTGCTTCGGCCACGTCCCTGTCGAATTTCTCCGCACGACGCCGTCGAACGCAGTTGATGACGAGAGCGATGACGAGTCCTGCAACGATCAAACCAACGACGGTGAAGACGCCCGCGACCGCGCCGGTGTTATGAAAGAACCTGGGGAGGCAAGGGAGATGAGTTGAGGTGACCGGTCCGTCACCCAAAATAAAAACATGAAACAAGGAATAAAAAGATAGCAAGATCCGCGTGCAGCGAGGAGAAGAAGACGTACGAGTTATTCGAGGACGTGGTATTTTCGAATGGTGAGGTGCTCGTTGGGCCCGAGACGATGACTGAGGTGATCGTCTCGATATTGGTCCCGGATGTGATGACCTGTGTGCTGGTTAATGAGGAAGCGGACGTTTGTGTGATCGAGGACGACTGGGAAGACGCTGTGGAAGCCGCAGACGATGTGGTAATGGAAGAGGACGTCGACGGGGTGGTCGTCGCCCCATTCGTGGATGTCGTCGGGGTGTTAGATGTGGTTGGGGTAGCAGTCGTCGTTGGTGTGCTCGAAGCTGACCTGGAAGCGACGACGACCCGAATTATAGGAACCCGCATACGAGCGACTTGAAACTTACCGAGAGGTTGACAAGGTGGTGAGTGAGCCTGTGCGACGGGATTGGTTAGTTGAACCAAAACAGAAGAGGAAAATGCTGTACACACCAGACGCAGTACTGGGGAGAGACATGATCAATTATCGATTCCTAGCGTCAAGTCCAGCTAAAAAAAAAATGCGGTGAACTGGGGAAATTGGAGGTGTTCCAGTCACATTTTACCTTTGATGTCGTCGAGGTCGTTGACGGGGAGTGCCAGCGAGGCTCGCACGAGAATTTTCATTGGCGCATGGAGGATTACGATTATGTAAGCAGTCCACGCGCACACCATCAACCCCGTCTTCGTTTCCGTCCTGGCCCCTCCTCCTCCTCCTCCTCCTCCTTCGCCGCTGCCTTGAGTCCCTTCATCTTCCGCGTCTGCAACTTGTTCAAATCTTGCTTCCCAACGTGCACCCGTCCCCTCACATCCCCCATCTCGTCCACCTCCACGTTCTTCTTCCGCTTTCCCAACCCCTTCTCCACGTCCTGCTTGCGCAGTTTGGGTCGCTTCATCGCCGCTTTTAACATCTCCGGATCGGCTTCTTGCCAGCGTCTCAATGACAGATCGAGTCGTGGTCCCATTTCCGTCAGGGCCACGCGGGGCACACGCGTTCCTGTCGGCACGAGGCTCACCATATACGTCCGCACGTGTACCTTGGGCAGTTGCTTCGGATCGTCTTGTCCCCCCACCGCGATCGTCGTCGTCTGATTCGGCGACGACGGTGCCACCGTGATGCTGATGACATGCTCCAGTCCAGAAAGACAGACTGACTCGACCTCTTCCCCGCTGAAGAGATCCATCAGTAACGACTTGAGCTGTACATATCTCGGATGCGTATCAAATAGTTCAGAGGCGAAATGCATCATCGGTTTATGTCCCGGCGTCGATTTCGGCGTCTGTTGGAAAGAAAAAAAAACGTGTGACGAGTCGCACGATAGAAAAACGCCAGACCAACGCACCTTGAACGCAGCCATGCCCACGAACCCATCCACCCCAACCTCACACATATCCAACACCCGGGAATCAAACGTCCTCGCGATCACCATCCCATTCGGCCGTTTCTTGGTCGATTGTCCGACCACAAACATCGACGCATCGTTTTTCTGCGCCCAAAACGTGAGCGAAGACGTATCTTCAAACGGTCTCACGTCGTTTTTTTTCGAAAACGAGATTGCGTGCGGTTTTTTGAGTGCCATCTAGTCGTCCGCGACGGTGAGGTGTCCGCGTTGAACCATGGCAATTGTAAACGCACCAGCTCCTTCATAGCGTTTTGCACCACCTCGCCCGGGTGGGTACCGCGCACGAATATCGCCATTCGTGGGTCTTCGACGTCCTTGGGTTCTCTCGCTCCCAACGCCCGTTTGGACCGCGCATTCCGTGGTTTTCTAGCCACTGTCAGATCCACTGCACACACAACAGAAGGGACACGCACATGGTACGCAACATACCCCCCGTCCGTCGTCGTTCAACGCATAGATGTCAGCCCGGCAGTCCAGCTCCGTATCGTCGCGCTTTGTACATGTTTGTGCACCTTCTATATCCAGCCAAGATAGTTTCGAAAAGGAAACCCTCTTCGCCCCATGTTCCTCCGTCAGGACCCGAGATGCCGCACTCCAAAAGTCAAACTGGACGGGTCCCAGGAACATGGCCCCGATCCAAGAGAGAGTGAAGGCACCAGGGAGGCCCCGATGTACCTAGATTTCCCTCGGCGTCCGTATGGAGGCATTAGAGTATAAATTCCACTTGTGAAGGCCCTGGACGCGTCGACTCCAACAAACTGTATGATCAACCTCCCCATCGTTCAGACCCTCCCATCATGATGTGAAGAACGCACAAAAACGCCGCTGGCACGTTGCACACTTTCTTCCCCCCAACCCAGACTCCACACGACGGAACATTGAAACACCGAGACAATCACATCCTTATCACCGGATAATCGCATCACCCTACGACTTCCGGAACAATCGGTCCGCAAAGGTCCCAACGAACCCTTGACCTTCGCCATCACTCGAACTTCTGGTTGCACATGGATCATTGCTTCGAATATACATACTTTGGCCCAAGAAGATTAAAATAATAGTCTGACACGCTATCCTATCATCATCATCATCACATCAAAAACTACAACGAAAATAAAGAGAAAAACGGAATTCCGACGATCATTGGTGACAATATGCACAGGTAGTACGGGGTAAACGCGAATTAACTGATATGGTATGCGCAGACGACATAATACTGGAATATGGGTGTGTTGAGTCGAACATCACAGATCAAGCAAGCACAATAGCAAACGAGAAGAAAAAAGAAAGAAAGAAAAAGCGAGACACAAAGATATCACCGTCCATGCCCATTATCGGATAGTTGGATATACAAGTTACACAATATTTTTTTTTGGCACCGTCAGACCTTCATTCCAACCGCAGCGGGGGAGTACGTTGCAGCAACGGGGGATCGTACTTCGTGCTGTGATTCTCCTCGCCGAGATAGTGTGGGTGATGCCGCTGCAGTTGAGGATGAAGATGTCGGGCTTGCGCGTATACCGACGGATCGAGCAACGGTGGCGAAGGCAGCGCTTGACTGGGATCGTGGGCTCCACGATGCGTCTGATAAAGGTGAAGCCGTGGCAGTTCCTCGCTGAAAAAGTTGTGCTGCGGATGGGGATGGAGTGTCCCGCCGAAGTGCTGGAGATACTCGTCCTGCAGCGAATGCCGTCGGGCCTGCTCCAATCGGAGATGTTGCTGCCGCAGCTGCTGTAGCTGCTGTCGGCTGAGTTCCTGGGAGTAATGCATGGTCGGTTGCTGGAGCCCGATCGACGAGTGCGAGGGCAGATGCGGATGTGACGAGTCCAGAGGAGGTAGTTGGCCTTGAAGCTGATCCGGTTGCGTTTGGTAAAAATGATCGTACTCCCCCATCTGCATCTGCGTCATTGCAGAGTTCCAGGACGGTGAGCCGTCGAGATTGAGGGCGTGATTCCGACCCGTATTCGTATTCGCTAGATCCGGGTAGCCCGCTGTGTGGTTCTCGACGTGGGCCCTCATCCTGGGATCCGTCGATCCCGGAGAAAGGTCGTTTGCGAGGGATGCCTGATGAAGGTTCGACGGACCCGCCATAGGTTGTTGATTCGGAGAGTGCCGGTGGGTGGAAGGAAAATGGTGAGTCGTAAGAACCGGTTGTTGGGGATGGTGGATCTGCCTCGAATGGGTTGTGTTGGTAAGCGGCTGCTGCTGCTGCTGCTGCCAATTCGCTGTTACGTCCAAAGACTGGAAGGGATAGTTCTGGTTGATGGACCAATCCAGGCCCTCCATTGTAGGCAGGTTTTGAGGCGTAGTATGATGCTGGAGCTGTGCCTGGGCGATTGGCTGTTGAAGGTCGTCTAAGTGAAGCTGCGCCTGGTAGGGGAAGTATGTGCTGTGTGGATTGTGGTGGGATGGGGAACTGCTGGGATGATGGAGGGGGGATTGTTGCGGAGACGACTGCTGCGAGTGGCGGGAGTGTTCGAGGATGTGAGTCTGGACCACCTGCAGTGGGTGGACGGGAGCTGCTAGATCCGGGGCGACCATCCCGTGAGGTGACGCTGAAGTTGAGTGGGTTGGAGAAGGAGAGAAAGGACTGCGACTGTTGCTGCCCGAAGAATGAGGATGTATTTGAGGATGCTGGGGGGACACGAAAGGACTGGCTGGAGTCACGAAAGGAATGACTGTTGGGAGGCCGCGGATCTCCACGGTCGACGTCCGTGTCCCAGGTGTCGTACATGATGCTTTCGCCAGCTTCGTAGCCCGTACTCGTGCCGGGACGCTGGTGCATCGGAATGGAGGAGGGATTGATGTCCTCCTCCTTGACATGCTCGAGCTGAGCAGGGTTGGAGGGTGGGGGAGGGGCTACGACGCTGATCGCAGCCTGGCCCCTTTTTCCTCTGGGCTGGCCAACCTTGTTGGCAGCGGCCATGGAGGCATGGAGGGAGGTGAGCTCGCGCATCATCCTCTCGTTGTGATCCTGCTTATCAGCGTGCACGGTCTGGGCATGCTGACGAAGGTTGTCGAGGCGGGAGAACTGCTTGGAGCAATGGCAAGTAAATGGACGTTCGCCGGTGTGTTTCCTAAACGGAGCATGAGAGAGATCGGGCGGTGAGGGACGAGGATGAGTGCCTGGAACCCACCTAATGTGCCTGGCGAGGTGTTCGCTTCTGCTGAAGACCATTCGACACTCGCCATACCCTCTGCATTGGAAGGTTTTTGCAGGGGCAGGGCGGTAGCGTTTGGCGACGCCGGCAGCGGCTGGTGGTGGTGCGGGGAGGATGGTAGGGTTGTTGGAAGCAACGAGGGCAGCCATGTCAGAGTGTGGGGATGATTTTCGTTCGGGATGGTCAGTATTTGACGTGTGGATGTTTTCGACGGTGTTTTCGTCGAGGGCGGATGGTTTTGAGTCGTCGTCCATTGGGAGGCGAGCGAGTAAAGAGGAACGACACTTCTAAAATGGGTGCCTGAAATCAACACTGGAAAAGAAAAAAAAAAAAGAAAAAAGAAAAAAGTTTGACACCTCCTCGCTCAATTAAGGCACCGCTCTCGTCGGACTATGAATTCGACCCAACACTCTGGTTCAGGAACAGCCCCGCCGAGCAACGGCACCGGGCCCATGGTCACGCCATAACACTGCCGTTATGACACCTGGCTGCCTTCGCTTATCACATCCAAAGACCCCCCTACGACCCCCCGTTATAAGGCGGTGCAGCGTTACCCCGAACTCGTCGCGTATGCAGCGTTTCGTGACTGACTGACGTGTACTTTGTCACGTCGCACAATTTCCGTGACTTGCGGACGCCAATATAATAATAATCATTTCGATCGGCAGATGGTGACATGAAGACATGTTCTTATCATTCCCCCCTTCATATTCCCGTCGCTTGATGTTTCATCCACCTCGAGAACCTCCCTACACACCGCCCACTTCAACTTGCTCGACGGAGCGCCGGACGCGAACTACTATCATATCCCCGTCCCTGGAAAATCACAATCACCATTTATCCCCTTGTGGGCGCACCAAGAAAATACCCAGCCTTTACGTTACCCCACAGTTCCGTTCGGCTGTTTGTGTGACAACTGCCGTGGATCACGACCCAAAAAAAAAACCAGTGCAAGGCACATCCTCCGTCGATACAAGCTCGGCCTCGAGGTGCACTAACCTCCAAACGTACGCCCTGCCTCTTGGAAAAAAGGCAAATGATTGTCGTCCGTTTCCCCTTGATGATGTCAGTTCACTGGCTCACGCACCGATCGTCCGTGTTCGCACGCCTCCTCTCTATTCCTATCACGGCACGCCGAACATGCTCTCACATACCCTCGACGCCTCCACATCCCAACATCCCGTTCCCAGTCGAATAAAAAGCCCGGCGGGAGCCTGTCCATCACGACTGTCAGCCACACTCCTCTTGGCAACTACGGACTAAAGATATCGCCGTCAATGCCGTCACTGAACATTCGAACGATCATGATTTGAACGTTCCGACCGTGGGTAACCCAGTGATCACCGCGTGCCTGACCCAGTCCGTGCGGCCATCCCCGGGGACCGTGAACGCGCTTGCACTCCCATAGCAAATCAACACGCTCTCACACCGCACATTAATGTTGTACTCGTTCGTTTGTTTCCATACCAGAATCCCAATTCAAATTCCATCTGCTTATGACGTTAAACATACTTGGAACAAGTGTTTCATGCCACGGGAAACGCTCGCCGTGTCCAGCAAGTCTCAAGTCACATCATATTCAGGATGATGGACACGTACACAACCATCATAGGAGGCGTAGCTGTGGGCGCATCACGTCTTATTTCACTTTCCTTTCCCAGTCGCGTGCCTCCGACACAAATCGCCAACCTGTCGGAAACTTTACACCAGGGGGGACGAGGCAACAAGCTGTGACGATCGTCCCTCCAAGTCTCCCCTAGGTACGAGATCGTCCCGCGACAATTGCATACAAGGGGCACTGCGAGCGCTGGCGGTTCAGATTTTTCAAGTAACCGAACACCTCGGATGCGCGAAACTCACGCATGGGAGTAAGTTCGTACGACTGCCAGAGTAAGGGCTGCCAGGGCTTCTCAACCACCCGCGTTGATCACACGGGACCGAACCGACGGTACTCATCAGACCAGCGCACCAACCATTCAATGGGATATCGCTCCATGATATGGCGATAGCGCGCGAGCGAAGGAAAACGAAGAGAACAAGATGTCACATTCGTGTCACCCCCGCTAGGTCCGCTCAAGTGAAGAAGCATGCAAAAGAAAAAAAAAACACCGCTCTACTCGCACACACCCATTTCCCACCAACGCTCCATCGTCGGTCGTGCGTTCGACTGATATGGGGTTTGGGTAGTCGCACTCCAGACCTCGCACCAATGGCACTCGGGCACCCATATCCAACTTAGACTCGTTCTGAATATCACTTCTGGAATGTGACATCCGACCCGATCCAACCGAGCAACTCGAGTACGACGGCATCTCGCCTCGGGATACCCGGTCAACGTTTCTGACCGAATATCGACCGCGTCGGCGATGTGCGGGATCGATGACACGCTGGCAGCGCGTCCCACCTTTGGGTTCAAATCGTCCGAGTTCATTTCGAATTTGGCTCATCCGAGGGCGTGACGGCCTGCGGTGTCATCTGGATTTGAATGCAAAGCTTGACGGGGCGATGAAGATGTTGAGATGTTAGCGACGCGATGCTCCGAGTCTGATAGACTGGGACTGCTAGCCTGAGTGGGGCTGGGTGGATGCACATGCAGGAGCCCACGCGCGTTCGTCGAGATTCGATAAGGATAAGTAAATACATTTACCATCTTCGTCGTGCGATCGATGGGTGTGAGCGTGTGTCGTGCCAGCGTGTATTGAAAACCCTATCTACGGGGGAAGGCTTGTGATGCGAACACGGGATCATATGACTCAGTGGCCTGGGGTCGTGTGGACTCTGGAGCGTCTGCGCGACGTGCAGGGTGACGTCCAGCATCCTCCAGAATGAATCATGTGCAAAGATGGTATAACCCAAGTGGGGACACGTCTTGCCTTGAATACAGAACCTCTGATCCGTCAAGCCATCTACATCAGACGTGATGATCACGTCGACAGAACTCAGAATACCCACCGGCCACGATGCACGCTCAGAATGGATATCTGAAAAGAAAAAAGAAAAAAAAAGAGGCAAGCCGAGATGTCATGTCAGACGGAGAAAGCCGAATACGTTCAAACGCAATTTGACAACCGTCCGAATTAGGACTGACAGTGCCACGTCGCGGGCAACGCTGACCGTATATACGACGTCGTGATTGTTGGTTCTGATTCTGGAACGTCATCGCCTCGCAGGTGGCCCCGTCTTCAATTCATTCATTCGTTGCAGTTCTGGAATAGAGAGGGGATATGGATATAACGATCCCAAGGGAGGAAAATGAAATTTGCCTAATAGATCGTCTATTGGATATGGGCGTGTAAGACGTATGTGATCATTGTGATGGTTCTTCCGCGATTGCGCACGAAAGATATCTGAGATAGCCCATACGCCCGCCTTGGCTCCGTACCGTCTCTCCTATCTCACAACACACTTTGTTCTCGCCCGTTGTCGACTCCCAAAAACCTCTCCCAGGTCACGACTGTGAACAGCCTAGACCCGCACAGGCGGGGGCTTGGCGCGCGGTCAGCTCGGACGTTGCTGCCAGGATGTCGTCACGAAAACGGTCTAGACTTCTAGGCACGGTTAGGGTCGGGCTAAAATTAAAACACGGTGTGCACGATGGACGTGTTGACGACTTTTCTCCCTCCCACCGTATGCAGGGACGTGGAGTAATGGAGGATCAGTTTGGCTGTTCAGGCGATTTTTTCGGACCGGCAGGATGACGACTCCGAATTGACGAAAAGTAAGAGTGGGACGGGTTGCTCCAGCCTGAGAGGGTATGCCCACTGCGAGTCAGCGTATCATTTTTTGGACCTACCCACAAGCCCGTGTAGATCTAGACGTTCGATTGGGGTTGACGCTCCAATATGGTACTCACGGAGCGAAATCAAATCTAGCCTGATCAGACACGCCTCAGCGCGCAATTCGCCAATGGTGGATTCGATCGAGTGTTGGACTCAGGGTACGTGTGCACGTACATACACAACGTTTGGTGCTCACCATCATCGTCATACTGTAGCGCTAGTGGCGATGATACGAAGCTTAGGGTCATCCTTGCCAAGGTACGGTGCCTACGTCCCGCCACGCTGGCGCGGAAGAAGTGGCCTAACCACTTTCATTTTTGCGTTCACACAATCATTGAGACGCCAGGTCCCGGCGTCGAGCGCGCGACAAAGATGTCAGTCCAGGACCCAGGTACACGGCCATCCCTATCACCGAACGATCATGGGCAGTTTAGAACAATGCGGGGTGTGAGTTCCCCGTCGTCGGTCTCGAATGTCGCTGGATAAATGCAATGTATGAATGTCCCTGCGAGTCGGGCCGGGGCACCCGCATTGGTTCGGAAGTCCAGCGTGTTCATTTCTTCATTTTTCGTTCATACAATAAAGAGCTAGGTCCTGCCGGGGCGTCCAGTGCCATTCATTTTCAGATATATTGCCATGTAACTCGTCGCGGAACGATCATCGGCCGATGAGGTCGGTGCGGGATGTGCACCCCGCGTCTGTTTGACGCTCGAGGTCACGAGCGACGATGGATGATATGATGTTGAATGTCCCTGCAGGGGATATGGACCAAGTCAGAGCCACCAGGAGCCACCCCTTGGAACGACCCGTCAGACTGGCCCAGATCCTCGACACGGATGCCGGCATTTGATGCCTCGTGAGTTCTGTGGTATAAACGCCACATCGGATCAGCTTGTTCCGCACTGCAAGAGCCACTGCCCAGGGGGTATGTAAAGATATAAAGCCAAAACACGCGTAAGTGCTAATGACACGATATCGAGTTCATTTCACTCAATATGTAGTTAGGTAGGTTATGTACGATGTGACCTGACGATCGGCCTTCGTTCGGCGACTTGGGCCTGTGCTCGCCTTTGACAACAATCAACCCAGGGCGAGGCGAACGAGAACTTTGATAACATGACCGTGTCGACCTTGACACTTGGCAACCAATCGTGATTTCCATACCTCGTCCCCACCTGGCACGGCCTCTGGTGGTATGATCGCCGCCATCATAGTTCAAGACGCAGTGCTCATCATTCGACCTGTCGATGAACTTGGCAGTCGGTGGCAGGTAAGTATTCCGTCGCGGGCGCAGTATTCGGTGATGATTCATAACTGATCACCGTGATGGTGGCATCCGTTGATTTGGATATGAACTATGATTGTATCCTGGACGACGGCGCCGGCCGACTGTACCGCCCATAGTGTCTATCCTTTGCTGGATCCGCCACATCCGCATCCGAATTCGGATCACTTTGCAACTCGGAACTGGCCCGACGACCAGGCCGTCGTCGTCCAATCCAGCCTCAAATCATCGCCGCTCTACGGGACAGCCCGCGCCACGCCGCTCAATAGCAGCCAGCGCGAGCGAACAATGATAAGCAGGCGCTCCATGTCCTTCGATTCACATACCTGCTGATAGTGCGCATATGGTAATATCGAGGCTATAGCCTATGTAGACAGGTGACAGGAACGGAGTTCATTGTCCTAAATGCACTCATTAGATGGCTCTCACTAATTACGCTAGTTCTGTCTATGAAGTTCGTCCAGTCTGCTCTCGACGGAGAATAGGAAGAGGCGTGTCCCGGGACTTTCCCACGCATTCTCTTGGCAGTGCAATCCAAGTCGTTTGCTTGCGCGCCCGCGTATGACTTCGTATTCGCTTGCCTTTTCTCTCTCCCCGTTCAATCGTCCAAGTAGTCCAGAGTTGCCATGCTGCCTTTGACCGTCGCCAAGTTCAACACCAGAGCGTTCAACATCAACCGCCACTTGTCTCGATACTTTTCGGACCCTATTGCGTTTCGCTCACTCTAGGCCGGAACCAATATGCACGCTTGTCCTCAGGGTCTAACGCGCTCCGGTTCCCTGACAGGACGTCGTTTTACCCCCGAGTCAGACTCGGACCTTTATACCCGTTCGTTCGAGGTTGCTCAGTTCTTGTCCGAGTCGGAAGGGTATTGATTTATCAAGCGGGCGACGGAAGAAGGTGGCCACCAACATCGAACCGCACCTTACAGTGCGTTGCGACGGTCATACCACAAGGAAGTACACGCCATGGGTATCCCACACAGGCTATCACGGACGTCTGGACCTTTGAAAAGATGGACGACTCGGATCACCAAGTGCCCTTAACGGACCAGATCATCGAAATCATTCTCGGGTTTCATCATGATCATGATTCCAGTGCGCCGGTCGTCGATGTCACGCGTGCGTCGTCTAAAGTGATCGATGTCGCCTAGGATACGGCGTACCCTATCGCGATGTTCGAACATCGGACTTGCTTTGCAATGTTACCTGCGCAATACTCCATGAGGGCCATCGAAAAGTACATCAGGCGCGGTTGACGCATCTATTTCATTCCCGTGCCTAATGACGAGACGATCTTCATCGATGGCTCTCTGACAAGCACACGTGAAGGTTACCCCTGGTCCAAACCGGCGTTCAGGAACGTCCTTCCCGAGGCTCCAGCGCGTCCACGCTTCTCACGTGCGACCCCCATGTTGACGTTTTGGAAGTGGAAGCCAGAGGACATTGACGAGTATGTATGAAATTAGAGGTTACAGATCCTACTATTATCTGGTCAAGATGACGCTGTTTCGATGGTGGTCGAATATACATTCTTGAGTGAATTATAGTTGTTTGGCTTGAAGAGCCATCCAAAAATACATCGGGCGAGGTTCAAGTTGACGCATTTATGTCGTGTACGATCGTCGTCGTCATCAACTGGTTGTCAACGTACTCTGGCATCATAGACGCTGGATCGACCAACGACGTCGGAGTCGGAGTCCGAGTCGAGGACTGATTTAGTGCACACAAGCGTGACATGTCACATGTTCGCGTTTGAGCTTGATAGGTTCGAATTCGACCCATTGAGATCCCCGCTGCCCAACTACGTGTGACTTCGGGAACCACGTCCGATTTTCGCGGGACATG
>JBBPOF010000796.1:0-16424 GCA_038091315.1 Porphyrellus cyaneotinctus | reverse complement strand
TGGAAGAGTTAGGCTATCACTTAGGCCCCCTTCCCATCTGTGGTGACAATCAGGGTTCGCTCTTTATAGCACAGAACCTGGTGACTGAGAAGAGATCCAAGCACATCCCCATCCGGTATCACTTCATATGTGACGCTGTGATGATGTGGAAACAGGTTGAACTATACTATATCCCAGGGACTGACAACCCAGCGGATATGTTCACAAAGAACCTCGGACGTGTCCTGTTCGAGAAGTTTTGTTCCCAACTTGGATTAGTTTTTAGATAGAATACTTGCCACCATTTACTGGTTATGTGGATGCCTTTTCCTTTTCTATCATAGATTCAAATTACCGCTTGCAGTCTACTATGGTAAACTAAGCGAGGGGGAGTGTTGAAATGTAGCGTACATATATGGTAGCTTACATAATACTCTCCTGTAGTACATAAGACTCGTCTGAGTCTGAATTTGAATAACTCTCTTGAACCCGTACCACAACGATCTAAGAGTTACTGCTTCACCACCACAAGGTTAGTACCCTTCAGGTTATGCTCCTCTCAACACATGTCCCAAGCGAGGGAGGGGTGGTGGAAAGACATTTGGTGTGGTAGGTGGCAGCCCAGGTTTGGGCAGCTTCTTTGGTCATGAATGATAGGGCAAATCCTACTCATTTAGGGTCGGTGGTATATACGTCTTGGTTGACAAGGAGGTAGATGGCAATGGTGTCAAGCCATGGGGTGGCTTTTTTGTAGTCTCCATTGAAGGGTTCAGGGGCGCCAAGGCGCAGTTCAGTGGGTTTTCATGATGACATGGGTATGGGCGGAGTAGGGATGCAAGGAGGGGTAGGAGGAGCAGATGGTGGACTGGGGGAACATGGGAGAGTGGCGCTTACGTATAGTTGTTGCACTAGGTCTAGTGTGGGGTCTTCCTCATTAGCACTGGGAAGGTTGTTGTCTGAATTGTAAAGTTCAGATGTTTTAGAGTTTTTGGAGGGGGTGGAGGGTGTGGTGATGATTTGTTGTCGGTAGCCTGTAAATGAGGGGCTTATTAGTGATTGTCTTTGATCAATGGTTGGGGTGTAAGGGGGCACTCACAAAGAGGCACCACGTCTTATGTTTGAGGGGTTCAATGGGTGGGTGGCCTATTCAATGATAGGGCTGTTCGAGAGTAAAGCTAGACCTTTTGTTATGACAGCCATGGATAGTGACTGGCATAGACTCAAGGGGCATAGCTCTGGAGGTCAACAGTTCAAAGGTTCAAAGGGGAAGTCCAACAACTGTGGACTTCACGAGGTTTCAAGGGTATGAGGGGCGTCCACTCAAGGGGAGTGATGAGGGAGTGAGCGAAAGAGCTACTATTGGGGAGCCAAGTAAGATACAAGGCAGGTATTGAGTAGGTCTAGCTTGGAGAGTAAGGGGTGACAGAGTGGCAATTTAAGTACTACTGAGGAAGTTAAGGGCAGGCATAGGAAGGCTGGCTAAGTAAGCAAAGAGGAACTGGATAGAATGTAATGGAAGGAAGTGATGACTAAGCAAGTGGAACATGACAGAAGGTGATGGAATGGAGATGAGTCATCACGGAAGAAAAGAGATAAGTCTGAATGTGGCTTGGTTACATCAAATGAAAAGGAGAAAAGAAAAGGATAAGGGTAAGTCATAACATTATCCAACTATCAGAGGATCTTCTCTGTTGTGCCATTCCCCTCATCTTCCTCTCGCCACCCCAGGGGAGCAGATGGCTGGTATCTCTAGATTCAACCCCCATTCCCTCTGCTCCAGGAACTCCTGAACTCCCTGGCACTCGGACCACTCCATCCTCTCCCCCTCCTACTCCATCTGGAGACTCCCAGGCTCATCCCCTTCAGTGTCAACATGCCACTATCTTTGTTTTTGGTGATGGATCTCATGACAATGGACCCCTTGTGGGAACTATCAGTGATGGAAGGCCTCCTAGTGCTCACACCAGACCTCCACCCCTGTGTACCTCTAGTACACCCATCCCCTTGGGCCCTCTTTCCAATGGACTCCCTGTCCCACCTCCTCAATGTCATCAGTGTTGGCGAAGACACTATTACAAATGTCAATCCACTGCCCACCTTCACCCAGACTGCCCCCAGTACCAATGCCCTCTCTGCGAAGTCTTCTCCCCTGGACATGCTCAGCACTGTTGCCCTATGTGACGCTGCCCTAACTGCAGTACCATTGGCTACTCCCTCTATGAGTGTGATGAACCTGGACAGACTCATCCCTTCTCTGCTCCTACCAGATGGTTCACCCCTACCAGACTTCTCTCAGGAGGAGATAGCAATGATAGTGGAAGCTCTAGGACATTCTGAGGTGGTACCTCAGGAGTATGAAGGGGGTAATGTTACAATTTTCCCTTCATTCGCCCCATCCGTGTTACCCCTATCTGCCCCTGACCCTATTGACCCTGACGACCTGCCCTTTCGTTTTCCAGACTTCATTCAGTTTCCACCATTTCCTCTTTAGACAGCATATGGAACAGCACACACAGCCCATTCCCTATTATGTTAACCTCCATTCCCATTTCATCTAGGTCCATTCCCAAAGTGGTATGGTCCACCTTCTTTCAGTCGTGGTGATGCAGCCATATTTCCTTTCTGACTTCTTAGGCTGTGTCCATTCCTTTTTGTCATGGCTTACTTAATCTTTCTTGATTCATTATGGATGGACAGCATCTCCCAAAATGGGATCTCTCATTTCCATTTTGTACTCTGCTCTCCCCTATATATACCCCACTGCATGTACTAGTATTCCCCATCTAGTTCTATGCTTAACATGCTAGTTTCTAGTACCACTCGGCCCCATCTGAGTGAGACCCCTTCTACAGTTAGATGTGTCTTTCTCTGAGACTTCCCTCCATATGCCAAATGTTTGGGTATGCAACCTGCTTGTTGTTGTTCCCAGCAATGAAACCAGGACCACACTGGAGACTAGTGTCTGTGTTCCTAACACACGTGATCTGTGGGAACTCTGAAGAAAGTGGTGCTATGTGAAGTTTGCTTGACCACCACTTGTCCTTCACCACTCATCCCCACACTACCAACATGTCTATTATGGACATTCTTGCCTTTAATGCTCCCTGTGCCAATGATGACCCCAAAGTGCTTGCTATCAGCACCCTCAAGATGGCTAGCAACAAAGTCCATGTGAAGATCCTGTGCATACCGGACAACAAGGAGGGGTTGGAAGAGGACCAGGAGATTTGGCTGAAGGGATGGGATGGACTCATGGTGTGTGGCTGGTTCTCCTTCATAATGTTCTACTGATCCCTCTCTCAGAAGCATTCTGTGCTATGCCTCTTGGAGGCACAGAAGGTTGGCATTGAACCCTGTCTGAACAACAGTATCATGGAAGCTATTGAGAAGGTCGAATCCACTATCGAGGTGTGGAAGTTGAAGTTCGCTGAACACCAGCATGCCAAGGAAGAGCTGCACAAAGAATGCAAACAGATCATTTGCACTGACAAGGAGAGGATTTGTGATGAGGATGATGATGAAGATGCTGTTAATTCCAACATACCCAGCATAGGAGAACTGCGACAGAGAGCTGTTGTAAAACAGATAGTGGGGATTAGTTAGTAGGTAAGGGGAGTGAGTATATTTGCCCCAAGGGTTCTGTGTGTAGAGATGGGAAATGAAAGAGGGTTTGTAGTGACACACCTCAGAGGAGAGAAATGATCTGCTTTAATCTGCTTCTAGTGGCTATGTCAGATACAACAATCTGGAATGCCAAACCACTAAATGTGAAAGTCAGATGTATGAAAGTGTCACCAAGTGCAATGAAGGGAACAACAATGAAACATTTGCAATGATGATGAGTGATGCAAATGATCAAGGCCGAGTGTAGAAGATGAGATTTCAATCTCTAGGACAAACTTTTTATAGTCCGGGCATTTCCAAGACTTGGTAAGGTTAAATTAACAGAGTGCTACATGGGCATTTTAGAGAAAGGGAAACAAAAATCTAAATGGGATTTGCATAAGATTTTCAAGGTACTGCTGAAAAGGATGGCCTGCTGATCAAAAAAAATGACACAAGTCAGCACCAACAAAGAAAATGAAGGACTAATCATACAAAAAAAGAAAGGTCCAGTACAGGCAGATGCAAATAACACAGACAGATTAAGCAGATTGAAGGTGGAAGATAGTGGATAAGAAACAGATAAGAATGACTCACCATGGATGGACTCCTATTGTTACGATACAGTATATGTGCACCTCCGTTTTCCTTATTTCCTCCTGTTTCTCTACATTTGCCCTCCCTGGAATGCTAACACCAGGTCGAGATGGCTTTCTTCTTCTCTTCAACCCAGACGGCTTTAGCATTATTGCATTACCTTAAATGCGCTCCCCACACCATTCTTTCCTTCTATTGCCGGTAGGGGACATGCATCTACGTCTGACTTACTCATCTATGGACAGCCTTCTCCTCTAAGCAGTTCTCTCGCACTGCTTACGTTTCCCCTAGTAACCATCATGACTCAGTCATTCCATTGCTTCTATAATGTTCTACAGATTAGTCATCCGCAGTAGATCATTGGTACTTATATCAATCTTCCTGTACTCCCTTTCCTCATTCTTGATCTGCACAATCCAACGTTCATTGTACGCTCTCAAGTCTCCCTCGATCTCAGTCTCATTTGACTTGAGGAACCCTTGACCCTGAAACCCTTGACTTGAGTTTTGTCGTAGCTTTGTTCTATCGAGGACGCTGTGTCTCTTCGTGAGTACCTCCCTCAAGACAAACAGAGTACGCTCGACATACAGCGTATGTTTTGCGTAACAAAAGATCAAGAATCTTCCTCCGTCCCTCCTATTTAGGAGAAGGACCGACCCACCGTTGTCACCACGACATCCAGACCTTCTCGTCGAAGGTACCAAGTACCACAGGACTCTGACAACAACAACGAGTTATTGTACTCTGACACCACTGTATCCAGAACCTCCCAGGCTATGACGCCCTTCGTACCCACTGTAACCCCTGCACCCAGAGTAATCCCAGCACCCATGTCCAACCCCTCCAAACTCAAGGCTGCCCTCCCCGCAGATTTCTCAGGGGAACCCTCTGACGCCATGAGATGGATCAAGGCCATGAAGGCCTACTTTGCCATCAACTCCAGACTATATTCATCAGACAAAACCCAGGTCATGACCACTCTCAATAAGATGAGCAAGGGATGAGGAGTCTCTTTCTCAGAGATGTGGTATGACAAAATGGCCAATGCCCACGCCCCTGCCTCCGATAAAACCTTCAATAAACTAGTACAGGACTTTGAGTCCACCTTCTTCCCCTTCAACATCAAAGCAGTTGCTCGACACGACCTCACCAAGTTAGTCCAGAAATCTTTCAAACTTCCTAACGGAAATATGGATGATGGATTCCAGAAGTACATCACCGACTTCCAAAACCTCACTGCTAAGGCAGGAATCACCGACCCCATAACACTCATTGACCAATTCTCCCTTGGCATTGATCAACAGATTGCCATCATGATCCTGTCCATGGCCGCCATTCCCACCACTTTACCCAAGTGGATTGAACAAGCCAAGGTTTTCCATGCGCAGAAGATGCGCATCGCTACCCTGAGGGGTCGTCACAGAACTCCCTCGCTTCTAAACTCTTGTACCATCAGAGACCCCGACACCATGGATGTTGACACAGTAACCCTGCGAAAACTCACCCCTGCAGAACGCGCTAAGTGCTTTAAAGAAGGCCTTTGTTTCCGCTGTAGGAAATCCAGACACAATGCTACCCAATGTCGTTCTCAGAGAACTGCTCCACCATTGACCCCATGTCCCCAAAAAGTTCAAAACACCGAAACCACCACGACAGAAGACACTTCCTTGACGAAGTCCACCACCGCTCCCCTCTCTGCACTTGAACAGTACGTTCAAACCCTGAAGACCCAAGGAAAGGACGAAACCGAAGTCCTTCAAACCCTGAAACTCTGCTATGATGATCCTGTGGAGGAAGTAGCCGTAACCAACCTCGAAGCAGAGGATTTTTAAGTCGGGAAGATGTTTCAACGTCCTCTTCCCATGATATTGCCCATGTACTAGTAGCCTTGCCAAAGCAAAGAACCCTCCGTATCCCTATCAAACTCCAATGCAAAAGGAACCATACATTGGAAGGCCCACACCTCTTTTCAACATAACTCCTTCTCCGATGACATCGACCTCATGGTACTCAGCCTTGGGAAGAGACAGATCATTCTGGGAATGCCCTGGCTTCGAAAGTGGAATCCCCACATCAATTGGAATGCTCATACCCTTGAGATCCCTCGACCACCGTCCTCCGCACCTAATGACCCATGCATCCTACAAAGATACCTTCTTCGATGGCTTGGTCTAGAAGCCAATCGAAAGCTTTCACAACGTCTTTGTAAACGAGAACTATGGCACAATGGCAAAGCAATCAACAAGATCACCATTTCCACCCAAATCACCCAGACCAAGAAACCAACAGAACAACTGGTTCTGGATTGGTGCCAGGATTTCGCCGACGTCTTCTCAGAGAAGATGCATACCAAGTTACCTCCCCATAGACCCTTCGACCACACCATTGATCTCCTCCCTACATTCACGCCGAAGATAGCCAAGATATACCTCTTAAACCCTGCCGAACTCTCTGCTTGCGAGGCATTTGTCAAGGAACACTTAGCAACCAGACATATCATTCCCTCCAAATCTCCCCAAGCATCCCCATTCTTCTTCATACCCAAGAAGGACGGAACCCTTTGCCCTTGCCAGGATTACCGACACTTGAACCTTCACACCCAATGCTTCGGATATCCTCTACCACTCATCCCGGAACTCATTGATGACATGAAAGATGCCAACTTCTTTACCAAGTTCGACATCCGATGGGGATATAACAACATCAGGATTCAAGAAGAGGACCAATGGAAAGCTGCGTTCATCACCCCCCTTGGACTATTTGAACCTACTGTCATGTTCTTTGGATGTTGCAACGCCCCAACGACCTTTCAGTCATTCATGAACCACATCTTCGCCGATATGATCGCGGAACGATGGCTCAAAATCTACATGGATGATCTAGGCATCTGCACCCAAGACACCCTCTCCCTTCATCATGAACAAACTCGTCGCGTCCTCCTCTGTCTTCGCGAACACAATCTATCGTTGAAAATCTCCAAGTGCACCTTCGATGTCCCGACGATGGAGTATCTTGGAATGGTCATTGGACAGGGAAAGGTTGCTATGGATACCAAGAAACTCAATGCCATCCAAGACTGGAAACCTCCCATCTCTGTCAAAGCCATACGATCCTTCACTGGCTTCGCCAACTTCTATCACAAATTCATCCCCAATTTCTCTAACATTGTCACCCCCCTGAATCTGTTAACCCGGAAAGATGAACCTTGGGCTTGGACCCTGCTCCAACAGAAGGCGTTTGATACTCTCAAGTCCATTTTCTCCTCTGCCCCTGTCCTTTGTATCCCCGACACCTCATGCCCCTTTTCCCTCATGACCGATGCTTCCCTTTTAGCAGCTGGTGCTGTACTTATGCAGGATGATGCCAACGGTGACCTCCATCCCTGCGCCTACTTCTCGAAAACCTTTGCCCCTGTGGAACGCAACTATGACATCTATGACAGAGAACTCCTTGCCATCATCCTTGCCCTCTCTGAATGGTGACATTACCTTCAGGGAACCAATCATCTGGTCACCATCATCACTGATCACAAGAACCTCTCCTATATCAAAGATCCTCACAAACTCTCTTGTCGACAGGCTCGCTGGGCCCTATTCCTCCAAGACTTCGACATTGTCTGGAAGGCAACACCCAGATCTAAGATGGCTCCTGCCAATGCTCTCTCTCGCCGAGACCATCTGGACACCACCACCGATAACGCGGATGCTTCCATTTGCCTGGATCCCATGGTTGTCAATGCTCTCGACACTATGCTCGCCCACAAGATCTCCTCCTCCTCTGCCTCTGACCCCCTTGTTTTACACACCATCGCCAACCTCCAGCAAGGTTCCCCACTGTTCCCCTGCTCTTCCCTCTCTGATTGGACCCTCGACAATGGCCATCTTTATTTCAAAGGTCGTATGTACATACCTCCATCCTCTCGCCACTTGGTCCTCTACTCCTTGCACTCCTCTCCTTCCACTGGTCACATGGGTCGTTTCTGCACCAAGGCAATTGTCAAATGAGACTTCTGGTGGCTGGGACTGTCCTCTTTTGTCAATGCTTTTGTCTCCGGTTGCGCCATTTGCCAGCAAAACAAAGTTAATACTCACCCGACTCATCCTCCTCTGGCTCTGATCCCCTCCATCTCCTCGCTTCCATTTCAACAACTCTCCATAGATCTCATCACCGACCTTCCCCTTTCCGCTGGCTCGGATTCTTTGATGGTCGTGGTCGACCATGGCCTTATGAAGGGGGTAATTCTATGCCCTTGTACTAAAACCATCGATGCCGCTGGAGTCGCTAAACTTTTCTTTGAACATGTCTACAAACAGTTTGGGTTATACGACTCTATCATCTCAGATAGAGGCCCTCAGTTGGCCTCTGCTTTTGCATTGGAATTGGCCAGACTTCTCAACTACAACATCCGCCTCTCCACTGCTTATCATCCTCAGACTGATGGCCAGACCGAACGAACTAATCAGGAAATTGAAACCTATCTCCATATCTTCTGTTCCAATAACCCCCGAAAATGGACTGAGTACATCACCACCGCCGAATTCCACCACAACTCCGCCCCACACAGCTCTACCAAAGTCTCCCCTTTCTCCTTGCTTCTCGGATATGAACTCCGGTCATACCCTCCTTTAGGCAAGACCTTTCTTCCCGCTCTAGAAAATTGACTCTCCCTACTCGAAGAGGCTTGAAAGGAGGCTCTCACAGCACATGAAACTGCCCGACAGATCATGACAGAATGTTCCACCCAGAAATTCTTCCCCTGGAAAGTAGGTGATAAAGTGTGGCTAGAAGCTTCTAATCTACGCCTCCACTACCTTTCCCAGAAACTCGCCCCAAAACGCCATGGACCCTTCGAGATATCTCAGGTCCTATCACTGCTCACTTACCAATTACACCTACTGCCCACATGGAAAATCCATGATGTGTTCCATGCCAACCTTATCGCGAAACTGTCACACATGGTCCCAACTTCTCCTGACCCCCTCCTGACTTAATTGATGCCAAAGAAGAATATGAAGTTGATCAGATCATTAGTCATAGAGGCAACGCTGGAAAATGCCGGTACCTAACTGCATGGAAGGGCTATCCGTCTTCGGAAAACACATGGGAACCCGAAAGCAATCTCTGCCATGCCCCTGAGATACTAAAGGCTTATAAGGCGAGTCATCATTTGAACTGAACTCCCAGGAAGCGGCATCTCTTTGTGAGTACCCCCCTGTGCATGTTCCACTACTCCATCAAATCCATCATCTTTGACTTCCCTGAATATGTCTTTCCTATCTTCATCTCGTTCCTCCTCCTCTCTGTCCTCCTCTCCAGATACCTCCCCATTGCGTTCTCGTCCTGTTCGGCCTATTTGTGTAACTTTACATTTCATTCTCATTCTTTACGCCGCCATTCTCACCACGTCACATATCTGCCGCGCCCTCAAGGATCTTTATCTGTTCGAAGAAGATGTCGTCACTCAGGAGCTCATCAAACTCTTCCACGAGACCCTGACTGTGGAACGGTTTCATCATCTGGCCAATCCTACCAACCCTCCTTCGGACTTCGGTATCCCTCTACAACTCCACATATCTGCTCTACCTCATTGTATCCTCACCATCCTCCATCTGTATGGATTCCATTCTTTTGTCGAACGGTTGCCCACCACTGTGATTGACCCCACATTCCGATGAATCTACCTATCTATGTCTATGGAAGAGCAAGACAGATACATGGAAGCTACTGACTTTCTTCCTCCTTGATCCCTGCCCACCTTACTCATTCCTCCTCCCAGACCCCAAGGAGAAACCTTCGTATCTGCCACCCCTGTTACAATTCAGTATACGTGCGCCTCCGTTTTCCTTATATCTTCTCGTTTCTCTACTTTCACCCTCCCTGGAATGCTAATGCCAGGTCGAGACGACTTCCTCCTTCTCTTTAACTCGGATGGTTTTAGCATCATTGCATTACCCTGAACGCACTCCTCACGCCGTTCTCTTCTCTATTGCCGGTAGGGGATATGCACTTACATCTATTCGTTCATCTACGGACAGCCTTCTCCTCTAAGTGATTCTCTCGCGTCACTTACGTTTCCCCTAGTTACCATCATGACTTATTCGTGACTCAGTCATTCTACCTACTTCTATGATGTTCTACAGATTGGTCATCCGCAGTAGTTCACAAGTACTTATACCGAGCTGCCTGTACTTCGCTCCTCATTCTTGATCTGCGCAATACAATGTCCATTGTACACTCTCAAGTCCCCCTCGACCTCAGTCTTCTTCGACTTGAGGAACCCTTGACCTCGACCCCTTGACTTGTCTTCTGTCGTAGCTTTGTTCTATCGAGGACGTTGTGTCTCTTCGTGAGTACCTCCCTTGAGACAAACAGAGTATGTTCTACGTACAGTGTACGTTTCGCATAACAAAAGATCAAGAATTCTCCCTCCGTCCCTCCTATTTAGGAGAAGGACCAACCCATCGTAGTCATCACGACATCCAGACCTTCTCGTCGAAGGTACCAAGTACCACAGGACTCTGACAACGACGACGAATCGTTGTACTCTGACACCACTGTATCCAGAACCTCCCAGGCTGTGACACCCTTTGTACCCACTGTACCCCCTGCACCCAGAGTAACCCCAGCACCCATGTCCAACCCCTCTGAACTCAAGGCCGCCCTCCCCGTGGATTTCTCAGGGGAACCCTCTGACGCCATGAGATGGATCAAGGCCATGAAGGCCTACTTCGCCATTAACTCCAGACTATATTCATCTGACAAAACCCAGGTCATGACCACTCTCAATAAGATGAGCAAGGGACGAGGTGTCTCTTTCTCAGAGATGTGGTATGACAGAATGGCTGATGCCAACACCCTCACCTCCGATAAAACCTTCACTAAACTCGTACAGGACTTCAAGTCCACCTTCTTCCCCTTCGACATCAAAGCTGTCGCTTGACACGACCTCACCAAGCTGGTCCAGAAGTCGTTCAAGCTTCCAAACAGAAGTATGGACGATGGATTCCAGAAATACATCACCGATTTCCAGAACCTCGCCGCCAAGGCAGGAATCACTGACCCCATCACACTCATCGATCAATTCTCCCTTGGTGTCAATCAACAGATCGCCACCATGATCCTGTCCATGGCCGCCATCCCCACCACCCTACCCAAGTGGATCGAACAAGCCAAGATCTTCCATGCGCAGAAGATGCGCATCGCCACCTTGAGAGGTCATCATGGAACCCCCTCGCTTCTTAACCCACGTACCACCAAGGACCCTGACGCCATGGATGTTGACGCAGTAACCCTGCGAAAACTCTCCCCCGCAGATCACGCCCGATGCTTCAAGGAGGGCCCTTGCTTCCGTTGCAGAAAACCTGGGCATAATGCCACCCAATGCCGCTCCCAGAGAACCTCTCAACCATCGACTCCTCGCCCCCAGAAAGTCCAAACCACAGAAACTACCTCAACCAATGACACCCCCCTGCCTAAGTCCACTGTTGCCCCCCTCTCCGCACTTGAACAATACGTCCAAACCTTGAAGACCCAAGGAAAGGACGAAACCGAAGTCCTCCAGACCCTGAAGCTCTGCTATGAGGATCCAGTGGAGGAAGTAGCCGTAACCAACCTCGAAGCAGAGGATTTTTGAATCAGGAAGATGTCTCAACGTCTTCTTCCCATGACATAGCCCATGTACTAGTAGCCTTGCCAAAACAAAGAACGCTTCGCATCCCTATCAAACTCCGTGCTAGTATGAAAACCGTCGAAACCACCACCCTCATTGACTGCGGAGCAACCGGAAACTTCATTGACACTGGACTCCTTTGTGAAGCCAACTTCCCCCTCGTTCGTCTTCCCAAACCCACCTTAGCAATAAACGTCGACGGAACCTCCAATGCGAAAGGAACCATACGTTGGAAAGCCCACACCTCTTTCCAACACAACTCCTTCTCCGATGACGTAGATCTCATGGTACTCAGCCTCGGGAAGAGACAGATCATCCTGGGAATGCCCTGGCTTCGCAAATGGAACCCCCACATTAACTGGAACACTCACACCCTTGAAATCCCTCGACCACCGTCCCCCTCTTCTGACGACCTACACATTCCTCAAAGATACCTCCTTCGATGGCTTGGTCTAGAAGCTGATCGAAAGATATCTCAACGCCTTCGCAAACGAGAACAATGGCATAATGGTGAAACGATCAACAAGATCACCATCTCCACCCAAATCGCCCAGACCAAGAAACCAACGGAACAACCAGTTCCGGATTGGTGCCAGGACTTTGCCGATGTTTTCTCAGAAAAGATGCACACCAAGTTACCCCCCCATAGACCCTTCAATCACACCATCGATCTCCTCCCCACGTTCACCCCGAAGATAGCCAAGATATACCCCTTGAATCCCGCCGAACTCTCTGCTTGCAAAGCCTTTGTCAAGGAACATTTAGCAACCAGACGTATCGTTCCCTCCAAATCCCCCCAGGCATCCCCATTCTTCTTCGTACCCAAGAAGGACGGAACCCTTCATCCCTGTCAAGATTACCGACATTTGAACTCTCACACCCGACGCTTCGGTTATCCCTTACCCCTCATCCCTGAACTCATTGACGACATGAAGGACACCAACTTCTTTACCAAGTTCGACATCCGATGGGGATATAACAACATCCGGATTCGCAAAGAAGACCAATGGAAAGCGGCGTTCATCACCCCCCTTGGATTGTTCGAACCCACCGTCATGTTCTTCAGATTTTGTAACGCCCCTGCGACCTTTCAGTCATTCATGAACCACATTTTTTCCGATATGATCGCGGAGCGATGGCTCAAAATCTATATGGATGACCTCGGCATCTGTACACAAGGCACCCTCTCCCTCCATCATGAACGAACTCGTCACGTCCTCCTCCATCTTCACAAACATAACCTCTCGTTAAAGATTTCCAAGTATACCTTTGATGTTCCAACCATGGAGTACTTAGGGATGATCATTGGGCAAGGCCGGATCGCCATGGACACCAAGAAACTCAACGCCATCCGTGACTGGAAACCTCCCACCTCCGTCAAGGCCATACGATCTTTCACCGGCTTCGCTAATTTCTATCGTAAATTCATCCCCAATTTCTCCAACATTGTCGCCCCCTTGAACCTGTTAACCTGGAAGGACGAACCCTGGGCTTGGACCCCACTCCAACAGAAGGCATTCGACACCCTCAAGTCCATCTTCTCCTCCACCCCAGTCCTTAGCATCCCCGATACCTCGCGCCCCTTCTCCCTCATGACTGATGCCTCTCTTCTCGCAGCCGGTGCGGTACTTATGCAAGACGACGCCAATGGTGATCCTCATCCCTGCGCCTATTTCTCAAAAACCTTCACCCCTGCAGAACACAACTACGACATCTATGACAGGGAACTTCTCGCCGTTATCCTCGCCCTCTCTGAATGGCGACATTATCTTCAGGGTACCAGTCATCTGATCACCGTCATCACTGACCACAAAAACCTCTCCTACATCAAAGACCCTCGTAAACTCTCTCGTCATCAGGCTCGATGGGCCCTATTCCTCCAAGACTTCGACATCGTCTGGAAGGTAACACCCAGATCTAAGATGGCCCCGGCCAACGCTCTCTCTCGCCATGACCATCTAGACACCACCGCTGATAATGCGGATGCTTCCATTTGCCCAGACCCCATGGTCATCAACGCTCTCGACACTACCCTCGCCAACAAGATATCCTCCTCCTCTGCCTCTGACCCCCTTGTCTTGCATGCCGTCGCCAGTCTCCAACAAGGTTCCCCACTATTTCCCCGTTCCTCCCTCACTGATTGGACATTCGACAATGGACATCTTTATTTCAAAGGTCGCATGTATGTACCCCCGTCTTCTCGCCACTCCGTCGTCTACTCCTTGCACTCCTCTCCTTCCACTGGTCACATGGGCCGTTTCCACACCAAGGCTATTGTCGAATGCGACTTCTGGTGGCCGGGATTATCCTCCTTTGTCAACGCCTTTGTCTCTGGTTGTGCCATTTGTCAGCAGAATAAGGTCAATACTCACCCAACTCGCCCCCCTTTGGCTCCGATCCCCTCCACCTCTGCTCTTCCATTTCGTCAACTCTCCGTTGATCTCATCACCGATCTTCCCCTTTCCTCTGGCGCTGATTCCTTGATGGTCGTGGTCGACCACGGCCTTATGAAGGGGGTAATTCTATGCCCTTGCACTAAAACTATTGATGCCGCAGGAGTTGCCAAACTTTTCTTCGAACATGTCTACAAATGATTTGGGTTATACGACTCCATCATCTCGGATAGAGGCCCTCAGTTCGCCTCTGCTTTCGCGCTGGAACTAGCCAGACTTCTCAACTACGACATCCACCTCTCCACCGCCTATCATCCTCAGACTGATGGCCAGACTGAGTGAACCAACCAGGAAATCGAAACCTATCTCCGTATCTTTTGCTCCAACAACCCCCGAAAATGGACTGAATACATCACCACTGCCGAATTCCACCACAACTCCGCTCCTCACAGCTCCACCAAGGCCTCCCCGTTCTCCCTACTTCTCGGCTACGAACCCCGGTCTTATCCTCCCCTGGGCAAAACCTTCCTCCCAGCTCTCGAAAACCAACTCTCTCTACTCGAAGAAGCCTGAAAGGAAGCTCTGGCTGCACATGAAACCGCCCGACGGATCATGACAGAACGCTCTACCCAGAAATTCCGTCCCTGGAAAGTAGGTGACAAGGTTTGGCTTGAGGCTTCTAATCTACGCCTTCACTACCTTTCCCGGAAACTCACCCCGAAACGCCATGAACCCTTTGAGATATCTCAGGTCCTATCTCCACTCACTTACCAATTATGCCTGCCACCCACATGGAAAATTCATGACGTGTTCCATGCCAACCTCTTATCTTCTTATCGCGAAACAGTTACACATGGTCCCAACTTCTCCCGACCCCCTCCTGACCTAATTGATGCTGAAGAAGAGTACGAAGTTGATCGGATCATTAGTCATAGAGGCAACGCCGGAAAATGCCGATATCTAACCGCATGGAAAGGCTATCCGTCATCGGAAAATACTTGGGAACCTGAAAGTAATCTCCGCCATGCCCCTGAGATACTCAAGGCTTATAAGGCGAGTCATCATTTGAACTGAACTCCCAGGAAGCGGCGTCTCTTCGTGAGTACCCCCCTGCGCATGTTCCACTACACCCTCGAATCTATCATCTTTGACTCTCCGGAATATGTCTTTCCTATCGTCATCTCATTCCTCCTCCTCTCTCTCCTCCTCTCCAGATACCTCCCTGCTGCGCTCTCGTCCTGTTCATCCTGTTTGCTTACCTTTACACTTCATTCTCATTCTTTACGCCGCTATTCTTACCACGCCACATATCTGCCGCACCCTCGAGGAACTCTATCTGTTCGAAGAAGACGTTGTCACCCAGGAACTCATCAAACTGTTCCACGAGACCATGACCGTTGAGCGTTTCCATCGTCTAGCTAGTCCTTCGAACCCTCCCTCGGACTTCGGTATTCCACTCCAAATTCACATATCTGCTCTCCCTCGTCGTATTCTCACCATCCTCCACCTCTATGGATTCCATTCCTTCGTCGAACGATTGCCCACCACCATGATCTATCCCACGTTTCAACGAATCTATTTATCCATGTCCATGGAAGAACGAGACAGATACATGGAAGCCACCGACTTCCTTCCTCCTCGATCCCCGCCCGCTTTACCCATTCCTCCTCCCAGACCTCAGGAAGAAACCTTTGTACCTGCCACTCCTGTTCTAGCATCCCGTATCTCTTCTCGACCCTGCTCCCCCGCAACCCTACTATCGGACACCTCTACCGCCATCGAACCTTCCACTCCTTCCTCCCCTATCGAACGTCCTTGTACTCCGGTGGCTATTCGTTTCCCCCACGACAATGACACTATTGGCCGTCATCTTGACGAAGATGCCCGACGCATCTTCCGATCCTACTACACTCGAAACACTTCTGGCAACAACGTTCTTTCGGCGGCTACTCATGTTCTCCCTAACATATTTCCTCCTCCTCCCGCCACCGCCACCACCCAGTGTTTTCGTTGTAACAGTCTTGGGCACATGCGAGACGATTGCCCTCAATACGTCTGCCCCAAATGTCATCGTGCCGCCCCAGGTCATCCGTCACGTCTTTGTCTTACCACCCAGTGTAGCATTTGCCTTCGATGGGGCCATGGACCCCAATATTGTCCTGGAGTACCTTGCTCCACTTGTG
>JBBPOF010000795.1:0-16426 GCA_038091315.1 Porphyrellus cyaneotinctus | reverse complement strand
CCTCCTATTTAGGAGAAGGACCGACCCACCGTTGTCACCACGACATCCAGACCTTCTTGATGAAGGTACCAAGTACCACAGGACTCTGACAACAACGATGAGTCGTTGTACTCTGACACCACTGTATCCAGAACCTCCCAGGCTGTGATGCCCTTCGTACCCACTGTACCCCCTGCACCCAGAGTAACCCCAGCACCCATGTCCAACCCCTCTGAACTCAAGGCCACCCTCCCCACAGATTTCTCTGGGGAACCCTCAGATGCCATGAGATGGATCAAGGCCATGAAGGCCTACTTTGCCATCAACTCCAGATTGTACTCTTTCAACGAAACCCAGGTCATGACCACTCTCAACAAAATGAGCAAGGGACGAGGCATCTCTTTCTCAGAGATGTGGTATAACAAAATGGCCAATGCCAACACCCCCACCTCTGATAAAACCTTTGCTAAACTCGTACTGGACTTTGAGTCCACCTTCTTCCCCTTTGACATCAAAGTAGTCGCCCGACACGACCTCACTAAGCTGGTCCAGAAATCATTCAAGCTTCCAAATGGAAGTATGGATGACGGATTCCAGAAGTATATCACCGATTTCCAAAACCTCACCGCTAAGGCAGGAATCACCAACCCCATCACACTCATCGACCAGTTCTCCCTTGGCATAGATCAACAGATTGCCACCATGATCTTGTCCATGGCTGCCATCCCCACCACTTTACCTAAGTGGATCGAACAAGCCAAGATCTTCCATGCACAGAAAATGCGCATCGCTACCTTAAGAGGTCGTCATGGAACCCCCTTGCTTCTAAACTCCCGTACCACCAAAGACCCTGACGCCATGGATGTTGATGCAGTAACCTTGCAAAAACTGTCCCCCACAGAACGCACTAAATGTTTCAAAGAGGGCCTTTGCTTCTGCTGCAGAAAGCCCGGACACAATGCTACCCAGTGTCGTTCTCAAAGAACCTCTCAACCATCGACTCCACGCCCACAGAAAGTGCAAAACACAGAAACCACCATGACTGATGACACTCCCCCGCCGAAGTCCACTGTCACCCCCCTCTCTGCACTAGAACAATACGTTCAAACTTTGAAAACCCAAGGAAAGGACGAGACTGAAGTCCTTCAGACCCTGAAGCTCTGCTACAAGGATCCTGTGGAGGAAGTGGCCATAACCAACCTCGAAGCAGAGGATTTTTGAATCGGGAAGATGTCTCGACGTCTTCTTCCCATGATATCACCCATGTACTAGTAGCTTTGCCGAAACAAAGAACCCTTCGTATCCCTATCAAACTCCGTGCCAGTACAAAAACCATCGAAACCACTGCCCTCATTGACTGTGGAGCTACCAGGAACTTCATTGATACCGGACTCCTTTGTGAAGCCAACTTCCCCCTCATTCCTCTTCCCAAACCCACCCTAGCAATAAACATCAATGGAACCTCCAATGCGAAAGGAACCATACATTGGAAAGCCCACACCTCTTTCCAACACAACTCCTTCTACGATGATGTAGATCTCATGGTACTCAGCCTTGGAAAGAGACAGATCATCCTGGGAATGCCCTGGCTTCGCAAATGGAACCCCCACATTAACTGGAACACTCACACCCTTGAAATCCCTCGACCACCATCTCCCGCATCTGATGACCTACACATCCCCCAAAGATACCTCCTTCGATGGCTTGGTCTAGAAGCCGATCAAAAGATATCATGACACCTTCGTAAACGAGAGCTATGGCACAATGGTGAAGCAATCAACAAGGTCACCATCTCTACCCAGATCGCCCAGACCGAGAAACCAATGGAACAACCGGTTCCAGATTGGTGCCAGGACTTCGCCAACGTCTTCTCAGAAAAGATGCATACCAAGTTACCACCCCATAGACTCTTCGACCACACCATCGATCTCCTCCCCACATTCACCCAGAAAATAGCCAAGATATACCCCTTGAATCCCGCTGAACTCTCTGTGTGCGAAGCGTTCGTCAAAGAACACTTAGCAACTGGACGTATTGTTCCCTCCAAGTCCCCCCAAGCATCCCCGTTCTTTTTTGTACCCAAGAAAGATGGAACCCTTCGCCCATGCCAAGACTACCGACACTTGAACTCTCATACCCGACGCTTTGGATATCCTTTGCCCCTCATCCCAGAACTCATTGATGACATGAAGGACGCCAACTTCTTTACCAAGTTCGACATCCGATGGGGATATAACAACATCTGGATTAGAGAAGAGGACCAATGGAAAGCAGCGTTCATCACTCCCCTCAGACTATTTGAACCCACCGTCATGTTTTTCGGATTTTGCAATGCTCCCGCAACCTTTCAATTGTTCATGAATCACATCTTTGCCGACATGATTGCGGAACGTTGGCTCAAAATCTATATGGATGATCTTGGCATCTGCACCCAAGGCACCCTGTCCCTTCATCATGAACAGACACGTCGTGTTCTTCTCCACCTCCGCGAACATAATCTGTTGTTGAAGATCTCCAAGTGTACTTTTGATGTCCCAACAATGGAGTATCTTGGGATGATTATTGGGCAAGGACAGGTCGCTATGGACACCAAGAAACTCAATGCCATCCGCGACTGGAAACCTCCCACCTCTGTCAAGGCCATACGGCCCTTCACTGGCTTCGCCAATTTCTATCATAAATTCATCCCCAACTTCTCCAACATTGTCACCCCCCTGAACCTGTTAACCCGGAAGGATGAACCTTGGGCTTGGACCCCGCTCCAACAAAAGGTGTTTGATACTCTCAAGTCCATCTTCTCCTCCGCCCCTGTCCTTAGTATCTCCGATATCTCACAACCCTTTTCTCTCATGACCAATGCTTCCCTTTTGGCAGCAGGCGCAGTACTCATGCAGGATGACGTCAATGGCGACCCCCACCCCTGTGCTTACTTCTCGAAAACCTTCGCCCCCACCGAACGTAACTATGATATCTACGACAGAGAACTCCTCGCCGTCATCCTCGCTCTTTCCAAATGGCGACATTACCTGCAAGGAACCAACCATCCGATCACTGTCATCACAAATCATAAGAACCTTTCCTATATCAAAGACCCTCGCAAACTCTCTCGCCGCCAGGCTCACTGGGCCTTATTCCTCCAGGACTTTGATATTGTCTGGAAAGTGACACCGGGATCTAAGATGGCTCCTGCCGACGCTCTCTCTCGACGGAATCATCTCGACACTACCACTGATAACACTGACACTTCCATTTGTCCTGACCCCCTGGTCATCAACGCTCTTGACACCACCCTCGCCCACAAGATGTCGTCCTCCTCTGCCTCTGACCCTCTGATATTATGCGCCATCGCCAGCCTCCAGCAAGGTTCACCTTTATTCCCCCGCTCGTCCCTCGCTGATTGGACCCTCGACAACGGCCATCTCTATTTCAAAGGTTGTATGTACATACCCCTGTCTTCTCGCCACTCCGTCGTATACACCTTGCATTCCTCTCCTTCTACAGGTCACATGGGTCGTTTCCACACCAAGGCCATCGTTGAACGTGACTTCTGGTGGCCTGGATTATCCTCTTTCGTCAATGCCTCATCTCTGGCTGCACTGTCTGTCAACAAAACAAGGTTAATACTCACCCGACCCGTCCCCCTCTGACTCCGATCGCCTCCACCTCCTCGCTCCCTTTTCGCCAACTCTCTGTCGATCTCATCACAGATCTCCCCCTCTCTGCTGGATTTGACTCCTTGATGGTCATGGTCGACCATGGCCTTACGAAGGGGGTAATTCTGTGCCCTTGTACTAAAACCATTGATGCTGCTGGAGTCGCCAAACTTTTCTTCGAACATGTCTACAAACGATTCGGGTTATACAACTCCATTATCTCTGATAGAGGCCCTCAATTCGCCTCTGCCTTCGCACTGGAACTGGCCAGACTCCTTAACTACGATATCCGCCTTTCCACCGCTTATCACCCCCAGACTGATGGCCAGACCAAACGAACCAATCAAGAGATCGAAACTTATCTCCGTATCTTCTGTTCCAATAATCCCTGAAAATGGACCAAGCACATCACCACCGCCAAATTCCACCACAACTCCGCTCCACACAGCTCTACCAAGGTCTCCCCGTTCTCTTTACTCCTCGGATACGAACCCCGGTCATATCCTCCCCTGGGCAAGACCTTCCTCCCCGCTCTCGAATACCGGCTTTCTCTGCTTGAAGAAGTCTGAAAGGAAGCTCTGGCAGCACACGAAACTGCCTGACGGATCATGTCAGAACGTTCCACCCAGAAATTCCACCCATGGAAAGTAGGTGACAAGGTTTGGCTAGAAGCTTCTAATCTGTGCCTCCACTACCCTTCCCGGAAACTCACCCCAAAACGCCATGGACCCTTCGAAATATCTCAGGTCCTATCACCGCTCACCTACCAATTACGCCTACCACCCACATGGAAAATCCATGACGTGTTCCATGCCAACCTCTTATCGTCTTATCGCGAAACTGTCACACATGGTCCCAACTTCTCCCGACCCCCTCCTGACCTAATTGATGCCAAAGAAGAGTACAAAGTTGATCAGATCATTAGTCATAGAGGCAACGCTGGAAAACGCCAGTACCTAACCACATGGAAAGGCTATCCGTCGTCAGAAAACACATGGGAACCTGAAAGCAATCTCTGCCATGCCCCTGAGATACTCAAGGCTTATAAGGCGAGTCATCGTTTGAACTGAACTCCTAGGAAGCGGCGTCTCTTCGTGAGTACCCCCCTGCGTATGTTCCATCCATTCATCGAAACCATCATCTTTGACTCCCCCAAATATGTCTTTCCTATCGTCATCTCGTTCCTCCTCCTCTCTCTCCTCCTCTCCAGATACTTCCCCATTGTGTTCTCGTCCTGTTCGTCCTGTTTGTTTGCCCTTACATTTCATTCTCATTCTTTACACCACTATTCTCACCACGCCACATATCTGCCGCGCCCTTGAGGAGCTCTATCTGTTCAAAGAAGACGTCGTCACCCAGGAGCTCATCAAACTTTTCCATGAGACCCTGACAGTTGAACGGTATCATCGCCTGGCCAACCCTTCTAACCCTCCTTCAGACTTTGGTATCCCTCTACAGCTTCACATATCTGCTCTCCCTCATCGCATTCTCACTATCCTCCATCTGTATGGATTCCATTCTTTCGTTGAACAGTTGCCCACCACCGTGATTTACCCCACATTTCGACGAATCTACTTATCTATGTCCATGGAAGAACAAGACAGATACATGGAAGCTACCGACTTCCTTCCTCCTCAATCCCCGCCCACCTTACCCATCCCTCCTCCCAGACCCCAAGGAGAAACCTTTGTACCTGCCACTCCCATTCTCGCATCCCATATTTCATCTCGACCCTGCTCCCCCGCGACCCTGTTATCAGACACCTCCACCGCAATTGAACCGTCCACCCCCACCTCTCCTATCAAACGACCCCTCACTCCAGTGGCTATTCATTTCCCCCACGACTCTGACACAGTTGGCTGACATCTCGATGAAGACGCTCGACACATCTTCAGGACCTATTATATGCAAAACACTTCGGGGAACACTGTTCTCTCAGCGGCCACTCATGTCCTTCCTAACATCTTTCCTCCTACCCCCGCCACCGCCTCCACTCTGTGCTTTTGTTGTAACAGTCTTGGGCACCTGCGAGATGACTGCCCCCAATATGTCTGCCCTAAATGTCATTGTGCCACCCCCGGTCATCCATAATGTCCCGTTCCTAATCAGTGCAGCTCAGCAGATTACTCTATGTCCATCTAGGTTGGTTGGCATGGTTCACTGCACCACACCGGGGCTCATAACCTATAAAAGCTAGACGAGAGCTTAACCTCAACCATGCAACAAACAATTTTTATTATTACCTAGACAAGAGCTTAACTACACATTATAAGTATGGTGGTTTTGTATAAAGATGACAGAACTTACCCTCAACCATGCAATGAACGATTGAGGGAAAGACGAAACACGAACATAAGAAAGTATATATACTCTAAGCGGATAAGGTTTGGAACACAGAACGTGACCTAGTGTCATGAACTCCAACAGTTTGGGTCGCGTGCGTGTTGATAGGTCGCTTCGGTCACGGCCGCACGGAGTTGGAATTATAGGTCGTGATTGGTCGTGATTGGTCGACGCGTATATGTCAGTGCGTGGAAACGACACTTGAATTCTCAACGTAAGTCTGTCTCAACTCACCTTCCACCTCGCTTTACCTGCATACCTCTCCGTCAAGTATTTTTTGCCATGTTGACCACAAGAAAAAGACAGGTACATAGATCTAGCTTAGGAAACCAAGTTTTCTGACAATAAGAACCCTCTAGAAAGAACGTGGCGGAAAGAAGCGCCTAGATGCACTACTGCCGGCGGCCAGATGATCATGTTGGCGCCGATGAGACACAGGAAGGCATCTGAATCATTCAGATATGTGAATTTGCTGCATATTCTTACATGGCAGATCGTACAAACTGGTCCTATTTCCTTGCTTCGGCCGAGAGCGCAGCTAGTTCCCTAAAGTCTTTCACTACTAAGTCGACATCCCCTCCTTCTCCCTTGCTCCGCACGCTGTGTCGGATCTCTGGGGAATCCTCCGCGGGGCGGGGGACGTATATCGTCTTGAACCCCGCTTGCGCAGCGCCGTCGAGATCCCATTTGTGTGAGGCGACCATTGCTATACGGTCCGGCGGGATGTCGAGGTGATACGATGCAGAAAGGTAGGCTTTTGTCGTTCTATTGTATCGCCCCTCTATGTCAGTAACGGTGCTAGGCCACTGAAACGCTAAACGGGACATACGGTTTGTACACGCCAAAGAACTCGGTCGACAAGATGCCATCCCACGGAAGCTGCTTGTTCTTTGCCTAGACAGCGATCAGTTTCAGACAAGACTTTTCCGCGTCTGCTCACCAAGTCAGCCAGGAGTCGAAAGTTGCCGTTGGACAGGGCAAACACCATCTCGTGCGCTACAAGTTCAGTGATCCCCGGGAGGGCATCTTCGTATGCTGTCGGAGTATGCAGGATACGAACGATGATGGACATGACGAGGGAAAGCTGTAACGCCTGATGTTCACTCACTATCCAGGTCGTGCCAAACTTGTACGAGCTCTTTGCGTGCGGGTTCGTCCCAGAGTGCAGCGAGATGAGACCAACGTGGGGTCACGAGCATCTCGTTGAGTATCTAGCATGCGATAATCGCGATGGTCGACATCGGTTGGGAGTGAAATGTGGGTGGGGCGGGATGGGATATGATAAGGAGCGTACCTTGCGATGGGCAACATCAAGATTGAGACTGCCTTCGCCGCCTTTGTAGACGGTTTGACTGGAATGTGAAAAGATTGGTGAGCGAATGTCCAAGGCATTGTCTCGCCGCAACCGCCACGCACCCGCATCTCTGCCGCTGTCGTGGGGCGTAAGATATTGGATGCGACTTACATGTGTGCGTAATACCCCCGCCGCCACTCGCGTGCAAAGTCGGCGGCTTCTTGGTCTGGCGCAGAGGAGTGCATCGCAAGGAGTCAATGACGGGTCAAGTCGATGGGCGCACGTACGATGACGAGCTTAGGCAGAGACATACCTCGATCATGAAGCGCCCCGCCGCTGCGGCGAGCGACTTCACGCTTCACGGTCGTGAACCAGTCAACGGTCGTCCCGAATACGTCGAACGTATAGGCGTCGACGTCACGCAGAACCAACGTGGCGTTGGGCGACATTTACTTTCACGGAACTCGGGAGGTGTACCACAACTAGGGACGATTGTCGAGCTCACTGGCACTGACAGGAGGCCAGGAGGATGCAACTGTGTGAACACAACAGTGTATTTTACACTTGTTATCTGGCAATCACACCACCAATCCTGTGTCGATCGATTATTGCGGTGCACCGCTCAGGCAATGGCTCAATTGGATATTTCCAACCCATATTCATATTATCAGCAGTCTCCCAAGGCAACACTCTTATCATCGACATACGATGTTCGTGTCACACTGACAGTAATGTTAGGATGGGAGTGGGCTTAGAGAGCCTAGACAGTTCCTAGCGGATTAACAAAAGCCCAGGCGGCTAAAAACACTATATGTATCAATGTTGCGTGCCGGTCAATAGTTGGGGGTGGATGATCAAAGGGAATCGCCAGCGAGAGGAACAGAGAGCTGACAGGAATGGCCACTGATAAGTTGGTCACCAACACCTTGCTTGACGGTGGCAGAGTTTCTGAAAATGAAAATGTCACAGTCGACAAATTCTCTTCAAACATGTGCATGTTGAACCGGAACGGCGTTAATAATTGGCGTGGCCGGTATGGGTGAGCTTCGTCCCGTCCCTTCCAAAAAGTCCGAGTTTCAGTAAGTCCTGCTCCCAAAAACGGTTCTTGTTTTGCCGCTCTCGCCTATAGGGTATAGAGTCCGACGATGATGTTTCAAGGGGTTGAGGCCGGCTGCGAGTTCAAGATGACAGCGGTGCGCAGGGCGGAGTGCTGTGAGTCTCATTTCCCGACGCTACTCCTATCGGAGCTCAAAATCCCTACTAGAACACGCTGGAGATTAAGGAACGGAGGACTCATTGCTACGCGGAATGCCGTTCTTGACAGTGAGTCCGCATTGCTGGTCGTGTCGAATGTTGGCTTTTCAGGATGATCCCGCGAATATCGGCTCAGTGACACGTAGCATGACGCCAGTCGCGTGCATCAGCCGGTCCACATGCGCACCACCTTATCGGCACAAAACAGATAAAAGTCTCCCTAAACCCTCTGGAAACTATTTAGGCTTCACTCCGGACGCTCTCGTTAGCCGCCTGCTTTTTCGTTCACTATGGCCTTCAAGTTCGGCGACGACGAGAACAAGCACCACGATACCGACGTCAAGTCAGTCGAGGCTCAAGAAGCACTCCCTGAGGTTCATACCTCACTCCATCGCAAGTTGAAGAACCGCCATGTTGCCATGATCAGGTACATATCCCTAGTTTCTTGTTTCATCCACAGCTCACCCTCGCTTCCAGTATAGGTGGTGTCATTGGTACCGGTCTCTTCCTCGGCAGTGCATCTTCCCTCATGAACGGCGGTCCACTCGGTCTCCTCTTGGGTTACTTGTTCATTGCAACGATATGTTTTGCCATGATGGTCTCCATCTCTCCACAAATTCCAGGCACACCTCGTCTTATCTCTCATCACAGCTCTCTCTCGGTGAAATGACGGCTTTTCTACCCCTCCCTGGTGGTTTCATCAAACTTGCCGAGCGATTTATTGACCCTGCCTTTGCCTTCGCAACCGGATGGAATTATATGTATGGATGGGCGGTGAGATTAGTCTGACTTCAAATTTAGCATCCTCACTCATCCTTGTGACGTAGCTGACGCTACCTGGTCCGTACGGCCAAATATGAAGCCCCTTTCTTTTTGATGCTGAATGTCTTCTAGCCGAGTTGTCTGCGGCGTCAGCGGTCATCACTTTTTGGGACAAGACTACCAGCCCTGCTGTCTGGATTACCATGTGTTTGGTCATTGCCATTGGGATTAATGCCCTCGGCGTCGGTAAGCTCCTTTTCCGTGACCTCTTCTTCTTCTGACAATCCGCCATAGGTGCTTACGGAGAGGCAGAGTTCTGGTTCAGGTGAATACCGGCGTTTCTGTCCGTTTCCGCGCTCACGCTCCATTTCCTAGCTCGATAAAGGTAATCACAATAACAGGGATGATCATTCTGGGTATTATTGTCGACCTGGGTGGAGGTCCAAAACATGATCGTGTTGGGTTCCGATACTGGAAGAACCCGGGCCCATTCACCAACTACCATGGGTTCACTGGACCCAAAGGTCACTTCCTTGGCGCCTGTAGTGTCACCACTCAAGCTACATTCTCGTTCCTTGGTACTGAAGCAGTAGCAGTCCGTCCTCTTATCACAACCCTTCCCTGCCTTCCCTGACCTATCACTAGATTGCAGCTGCTGAAGCGAGGAATCCTCGCCGAAACATCCCCAAGGCAATCAAGAGGGTTTACTTCCGTGTTTTGTTGTTCTATATTGGCGGCGTGTTCGTTATTGGCTTACTTGTCCCCTCCAATCATCCCTTACTCAACCTCAACTCTTCCAACGCCTCTGCATCGCCCTTTGTCATTGCCTTTAACGAAGCAGGCATCAAGGTCTTGCCCTCGGTACGTTCTAGATCAGAGAGCTAGATTCATCTCGGATGCTGATAACTTCTGTAGATCATCAATGCTGCTATTCTAACCTCTGCCTGGTCTGCCAGTTCAAGTGACCTCTACCTCGCATCCCGCAGCTTGTGTACGCACACCCTTTTCTTGGTGCTTGTATCCTTAGCCGACACATCCTGCAGACGGCCTTTCTGTATCGGGTAGTGCTCCCAAGCTCTTCAGTCGCACAACCCGCTCTGGCATGCCATACGTTGCCGTCGGAATCTGCTCTTGCTTTGCGTTCCTGGCCTACTTGACGCTCGGCAACAGTTCCGGCACTGTCTTTACCTGGCTCTCCAACTTCTCCGCCACTGCTGGGTTGGTTAGCTGGTTTTGTATCGGGGTAACCTACCTCAGGTTTTACAAGGGTCTAAAAGAGCAAGGAATCGAGAGGAAAACGCTTCCGTTCGCGCCAAGAGTGCAACCATTCGCAGGATGGTGGTGTACATGTGGGTCCGCGTTCGTCCTCTTCGTGGGTGTCCCCTGTTCTTGCATATGGTAACCGCACCGGCATTGACTGACATTCTCTATCATCTTATCTCTTTTCACCCCTGTGCGCTCCTACAGTTCAGTGCCTGGGAAGTCTTTCTCAAGGGGAACTGGTCCACCACCACCTTCGTGACCGACTACTTCCCGATCATGTTCTTCCCCGTGCTGTACGTGGGTGCCAAGCTCATCACACGTGTTCGCACCCTCAGGGCGGACGAGATGGACTTTGTCTCGGACGTGGCCGAGTTCGATGCGATGACGTGCGTTTCCCATTTCTTTTGTTCGTGACATGGCTTGACCACGTCTAAAGGGTTGATGATCCCCCGCCCAAGAACAAGATGGAGGCGTTTTGGATGTGGCTGGTAAGTGTCGCATGGAGCCCTTGGTGTCGTGCACGTTACTACGCTTGCCGTCTGCGCAGATGTAATTGGTCTGAGCCCGAGTCCATATGTTCTCTGAGCTCGACACAGCCCGGAGTTCATACCGGACATCTTTATGTATATCTGAACTTATCAAAAGTTTATTCCTCCTACTTGGATGAGTCATGATATGAAGCCCAAGGACATCCAGGACGAACATATTGCGACAATTAGAACGGTACCAGCTATTCTGCACCAAATTCCCACCCTCTAAGAGCTGCCAAACAAAAATAAAGTAACCACTTTTTGAACGTTGACTACTAATGAGAGTCATCCAGTTATGAGACGACAGTACGCGGAACATCACGGAACGCTGCAGAATGGAAGTGATCGCGACGCCGGTGCGTACGTCTGTTGGAACGGCGTCAGCCTGGTTTCGTACACACCACGTCGTAGGTGTGGTCAAAATACATTTATCGGGAACTTCGATCATTTTTCTGTCCGCAGATTACTTACATAAATCTTAGTGTGGTCGCTGACTCACTGGTCGACTTGGCCCCTTGAGACAGGGGTTAGTGTCTCTGCCGACACCAGCACACCGCCCATGTACAAGTGTTCGATTTCATCAAATTCAAGACCCATCTTGAGCATATTTGAGGTGATTATGTGTCTATATACAAAGAATTTTTTTTTTTCTATAGGTAAGCATCTACAGAATCCTGGGGTCTCGTACCACCCGGTTTTTTTGAAGACATGACATGGTACGATGGTAATCAAGATATGAATTTGACGTACTCTGGAATGGTCATGTCAAGCTAAATTCACCATGATACACACAGGTTGGGAATCCTGGTCGACGCCTTTGGTTGATGAACTCTGCGTCAGGTCAGTCAGCTGTCAGTGGAATATACAGAATGGTCCCCGCAGTTCTCCAGACTAGGAAATGAGAATGCGCCTCCGACCAACGGAGTTAACTCAGCTGATGATGGTTCACTAATCATAGACGGTCAGGGGTTGCGACTGCCGGTTCCCCCCTGGGCGCTTGGACCGAAGATTGCAATCAGAAGGAATAACGTCCCGAGAGATAAGGCCAGATAACTAGGTCCACCGTCCACCGTATAAGGATGATGCATGCGCCCAATCTTCTTTCTCTCCAAGGTATCTACGCTCACCGCCCTCGCACCAAAACCACGGCTTTCCTGAAGTAATATGGCACCTATTCTTCCGCCTGGAAGACACATCATCGCTTTCCCGAGAGAAACTGAAACATATTACATCGGGCCTCTTCCAGATAACCCAGACACGATTGGCATCCTTCCCGGGGATGTCGATCCTCCAATCGTACGATTCACTTGTTTATATCGTCTTATGCTGATCGTTGCCGTAGTTTACATTCGCCAACGTCGGGGAGGACGACCTGTATACCTTGTCGATCGACAGGAAATGTGTGGGCGAAAAGGAGAACGGCGAGATTTGTCTTGAAGATCCAGATGTCGGCAGCCCCAAGCAGTGGAAGATCGTTCATTCTGGGACGACATTCGAGTCAGTCGTCTTTCTCAGCCCGGGGACAACGATTCTGACAACATGCAGGGTTAAAGGCAGTGAAAGAACTTGTTGGGCCCCTATGCCGTTAACCCCGAATTTGGTCGGTATGTCCACTACATCAGAATGTGATCCCTGGTTGACGCTCTACTTTTCTGCACTAAAGAATTATATTCCTGTCACGACGCTCAATGGCTGCAGTGGATGGCCTCCACTTTGTATGAAAGTCCTGATCACACCAGCTCAGTAACTAGTAGCAACTACTATTCCGTGTCTTTGAAGCAGCACCAGATCTGGGTGGGATGCGCGGGTCAACGTGGAACTACCTACAGACCGGTCGTCATGCTTGCCAGTGGGTCATAGTGTAGAGGCGAAGTGCCACGAGTGAGACGCAGCGTCAATTCGTTCGTTCTGTGTCCGTTCCGCTTGTTTCGAACGCATTTGAATTCTCGAACCCTTCGATACGCGGAGTATAGTGGGCACACGCCCACAGTTGTAACGGACCGAGTTTCAGGTTAGGCAAGCGATGTCTATCAGGCGGTGGCCACCCGAAGTTAAGCGCTGGGTCCATTAGGCTGCAGTGCTTACCTTCTAGGCACTCTGAGCTCCCCGCTGAAGGCCGATGATGGCAGTGAGTCCAAGCAATGACTGCATAATAATATGATTCAGATAAATATGAAGGGGAGCATTCCCGAAGGCATCATCCAAAGTTGATCATATCTCACATCCTACTATACCCTCGATATCCTACTAGAGTTTCTACGGTGTTCGGGCCTTGCCAATTCGATATCGCCATCGACGTGAACACTTGTGACTCCCCGCGACCTCGATTGCGATAACTCGGGTTCGGTTGACTGTGAGCCTGGGGGTACATTGTACGCGATTTCGGTCAGCGTGATGAGATCCGTCGTCCCCTTCTGTAGACTGCGGGTGCTTTTACGTAGATTGAACATGATGCGCGAAGAAAGCACGCTGTGGAAGGTGATTTGTAGTCTATAAACGAAATAAGTGGTTAGTGCTGTGGCAAGATATCAAATTTTAACGGTGTCATTTACGTGTCTAAGAGGTCGCTGAATTGGATCTAATGGAGAATCGTTGTTATTATCATCTTCCGGTTGTGTGGTTGGGAGTAAAGATGCTTACCGGAAGTGCACCATTAACAATGATATTGGCAAGTGTGATGACTATCCTTGAATGTTAGCTGCAGGTTTGTCCAGGCGAAGATTTCTCCTACGTGAAATGGAGAGGATGTAAAGTATGCCATCCCAATAAATTGTCCGCGCAATATGACTCCGGGTCCGAACTGTGCGATATGCTCGGAAATGCTTATATGCCATCAAAAACAATATAACTGAAAACATAGTAAATGATATGAAAGTGGATACGACGGGCTACTCACCCATTTCAAAGACCAATAGGGGCAAATATACAAAGGTACCGTTGCGGGAGGCGATCAAACAATTAACGGGTAAGTTCCCTTGGAAAGAGATCAGTCATGAGTACGCCGATCGACATATCACGAGACATACCCTCGGGAATAATTGGCGCGACGTTGAACGCGACGGCCACGGCAATCGTGGCCTAGGTAAATGTCAGTCTGCCGGTGTGAACCAAAAAAAACAGAGAGACAACTTACACATCCATATGCGAGAAGGCCGTACAACACCCGTTTATCGCATTGCCAGAACGCGTATGTTCGTATAATCAGAAGCACTACACGACAAACAATGCTCGTTTGCTACCCGCGCATGAAAGCATTGAAGGGGACGGACATTCTGCGGCGATGATACCCAATATATGAAGAACTGGCAAAAGTGGGCGTCAATTGAAATGCTATTGGGTCGACCCGTTCACTCACTGTTTTCTGCCTCTTTCGGTGCACAAGGCTATCAGAGCATAAGATTTTATCACAGGTGACAACGTGCTGTACATACCCGTGAACTTGGCCGCAAGGCAGCTTCAAGTTCGCGCCAATGTGTTCAGCAAGTATACACGAGTCGTCATGGTATACTCACAGTATGTAGTCATCCCCACACCTGCGAATGGCAGATATCTCGATACGGTGAAGATGCATCGCGTAATATCCCAGCCACGGCCCCAGACCAATCGTGCCTGATGAAGGCTCAGTGCATTGTATACAAGTCGATTGTGACCACATACTTCGTCCTCGAACGTGATCGCGTAGTCGTATATCTACCGGATGTACAATTGCATCAGAAGAGCGCTCGTCCATCTTCAGCGGGTCGAGCTCACCAGAATTGCTGTGCCAGCGACTGGGTATCATGCATAGTATGTGGGTACAACATCGAGCTGGATCGCCCAAAAGAACGACGCACCATTGAAATACTGTCAAGGTCGTTGCCACGAGTAAACGCATATTCGAGAGAAGGGAAAGAAAAGAAACATGAGTCAGGCGTGCAAAAATCTCAATAGAAGACCCACCGTGGATGTCTGCAATCCAATTGTCTGGGACAGAGTTAGTAACGACTCGGACATGGCTTACTTTGAACCAGAGGATCCCAGTAGAGGACTCGAACCGACCAGCAGGAGAAGGTAAAGTCACCCCGCGGAGAAACAACCTGGCTATAATAGTAAGCCTGGGACGTTTTTAATTACCGGAGGCTGAGCACTGAGTACTGAATGAGCAGCTAGATATACATTATAATGCACGTTGAATGACAAATCCCAGGTATTTTCAATGATCGTATTGATACGTATACGTAATTATAGTTGTTATCACAAGTTCCCGTATGTGGAAAAGAGCTGTTAAGCAGGCACTGCCTTGAAGTCCCGAGTTCGCCGTCCCAACTCATTCCATGGACGTTTTCAAGTTGGGTAAAGTTGCGAGGCATAGGTCGATTCAGTTGGCATGTCGTGATTCCAATCATAGTACGGTTCAGTCAGTCATTTAGTACAGCGCTCGGGCCTGGACGTCGCGGCGTGGGCTGTGCACCATATCAGATTCACAGCCGCCGGCATCATATCGCGCAGTTAAGGTGATAACCAGTCGGTCCCTGATCGTTGAACTAGTCTGAGGTAACACTGAGCCACACAGGAAAATGTGATACTAGTAGTCAGACAATGTTAGCATGATCATATATGGCATACTAACCTGCGGACTTGCGATCCGGGAAATGCTCCCTACCTGTGAAAATTATGTCTCTCATCGGTATGGAAAGCGCAAAGATGCTCTTGCAGACTTACAACGTCTATACAGACCACACTCTGAGGTGTCCCTCTGAGAGTCTCAAGTACGAGAGATGTACATAGTGGTAGATCTTATGTATAGATCGAGGCTTAGGGTTAGGGTTCTTGGACGTGTGACGAGTGACGCGTCGTCACGTTGATGTTTGCAACGCGTATTTGTTTGCGCGACTAGATCCTCGAGATGGCGGTCTTTGATGAGGTGTGCTATTCGCTCTCTCCGTCGCTCTCCCCGACGCGCAGAAACGAACTCGCAGCCGTCCTCGACCTCAACGGCGCATCCCCGCATCCACCCTACACGCATCTCATCGCTCCAGTTGCCTCCCACGCCAACAACAATGCCACCAACCACCCCACCGTCAAGGTCGTCACCGACCGCTGGGTTGATCGCAGCGTCATCATGGGAAAATGCCAGCCGTGTGTATATCTCTTCTTTCTCCCGTTCTGTGTTATCGACACGTCACACGTCCAATAGTGAGCAGTATTATTCCCCAGACCCGGCCATGATCTTTTCAGGCGTTGTCGCTTGTGCTACAGACGTACGTCTCTTTCGTGTCGTTTTATTTTTCTTGCACGTCATCGTGTTTGCCGTAGCTTTCTGCGGCCGACTTGGAGGTGCTCTCCGCGGGCATCACCGCACTCGGTGG
>JBBPOF010000794.1:0-16435 GCA_038091315.1 Porphyrellus cyaneotinctus | reverse complement strand
GACCATGCATTCATTCATCATCCCTTTTTGACAAGTCTCAATCTGGCTGTCAATGCCGAATTTTCCTTTCTTGTTTGTCAGCTTTGCAAAGAGGGCATCCCTACATCAGAAACACGAGGACACATCATAAACAAACATCCAGAACTCCTACTTGCCTTCAGTCAAGATCAATTGAACCAAGTTGCACAGACGCTTCAACTAGCATCATCTTTGCCACATGCCATCATTGGTCCAAGATCAGTGGTACATGGCCTTGCCATCTGCGATGCCCTCGCTTGTGATCATTGCTCTATAGTGCTGACGAAATCCAAGAATATGAGAGAGCATCATAAAATCCATCATGGAGACAAGTCCATTCCTCAGAAATGGCGTTCTTGTAGGGCACAAAGAATGAAAGCAGAGGCTGCTGGCACCCAACGCACATTTTGGGAGGTTGTCATCACAACATCATCAAATTCCAAAGAGTTCTTGGTGAAACAACTCATGAAAGAGCTAGAGGAGGAACTGAAGGTAGTGCAAGTACCTATCGATCATCGGCTTGTTGATCCTTGGTTGCACACCACACGCTGGCATGAGCATGTTGCAGCCACCACAATGTCCATAGAAGCACTACGCAAAACGATCGCGCTACCACAGCCAAACACACAGGAGCTTTGCTGCAAAAATCTACGACAGCTGGTTGAATGTTACTTTCGGGAAGCTGTTGAACTCATCAACATTACGGACGAGCTTGTCCTTCAGCATCTTAATTCACCTGATCCTATGAAATGGTATGTCCCATTCCTTGTATGCACAAGTCATCGATGGTTTATGCACACACATGACAGTGGTATTTCAAATACACCATTTCACAAACACATGCTGGATGCCACCATGAAGCAGTATGTCACACCTGTGGCATGTCTTCTTGCAATGCTCTTGCGCAACCTCTGGATAGACATGGAGAACGAAAACATCATCATATATCATCTGATGGAGTCAATCGAAAATGAAGAGGAGCCGTCACAGATCCTCAAACATATGCATAAAGTATTGATGAAACTATGGACTACGCCCTGGCGCAAGATGTCCGATGAACCACATCGCATCACGGACCCTACTGAAGTCACACTGGCTCTGTTGACCTTGAATCAAGATGGCTCTTTCAAGGCACCCAAGGAAGTCACCAACATCATCGCCAAGCTAGAGTATTGCATGCGTCTCACTTTTCTGAAGGAGATCAGAGCACGCACAGAGGCAGCAGCTGACATCACTGAAGAAATGGCATGCAAAACACTTCAGCCATGGTTCACAGAAAAGGTCCACTCTACCTTTGCTCGTCTACGCTCCCTGCAACACAGAGCTTCTGCTATGGCATATGAAACCATGGGTCTACCACGCATCTGGTGGACAGACACCAAAGGTTGGACATCCCTCAAATACAAGGGTAACGCCATCTCTTTGCCAGACATTTGTGACATGTTTCAAGACATGGAGAAAGATCTCATCTCTATATGGGAGAACAAAGTATTGCGTGGCCTTGGTCTTAGAGCAAACTATCGGAATGTGGTGGATGATCCTTCCAACACCGATGTTGGTTACTCTTTTCTATTTGATTCCAAGAACATATGCTTTCAAGATCGCATGCTTCTGGTACGAGCGGTAGTCACAGGCCAAGGCAACTTTTCCAACTTTGTTTTGGAACAAGAAGGAGAGCTCATCTGGAATCATGCTGCACTACGTGACTGGCTGCAAGATTATGCAGAGCTGCAAAAGCTTTTGCTTGTTCGAGCAGAAATGCTTAGTGGAGCACCAGCAAGAGGTACAGAACTGACAGCAATGGTGTATCGCAACATCCAAACACGATCCATACGCAACCTCATGATCTTTGGAGAGCATGTCACACTCCTCTGCCAGTACTCCAAGACAAGTGCACTCACAGGACGTGACAAGCTGATTCCACATGGTCTGGATGCAATCACTAGTGATATTCTCATTCAAGACCTGGTCATTTCCCGTCCTTTTGCACAGCTTGCAGCCAAGATCTGCTTTGAAGACAAGAATGTCACACAACTCTACAAAGAGCTTCTCTTCATCAACTTCGACCGCAAGTTCACCTCAGAGTCTTTGTCTGCAGTGATGTCCAAATACAGCCTGCCTCGTGTTCATTATTCACTCACTATCAATCCCTGGCGTCACATTCAAACTGCCTGGAGACGCAAGCTCAAGTGTGGAGTAGAAAATATCATAGAGTTTGATGAATTGGAAGACGTGGAGGCATTACAGGCAGGACATACACGTGCAACAGAGAACCGTATCTATGGTCTGACCACCCAAAGCTTGGCAGGCTCTGCAGATGATGTGCTTCCCTTGTTTCTCCAGGCAAGCACATCCTGGCAAGCACATTGCAAGGTTCCATCTGGTGGCCATTTCATTCCTTATCATCAAGCAAGAGAAGCAATGAATGCCAAGCTTTCCAAAGAGTCACTACTATCTTTGCGCAATCCAGCGCCAGATTGCGCCACCACCACCACCACCACCACCACTACCAAGACGATGTCACAAAAGGAGTTGACATTCATGGCTGATGATATTGTCAACAAAGTGATGGAGCGTCTTATGCCCATGTTGCAAGCCACCATCTCTCCACCACAAAGGCTCTCTAGCAAACAAAAGGGAAAACAGAGACAGATGAGCGAGAACAATGACAAAGAATCAGAGGCGGATACAGACCTTCAAGAAGCCATACATGCCTCCATGGCATCATCAGGTATGTCCATCGTCATCACTTTCAACCAATTCCAATAGCAATGACAGGACTTGGAGAAACAAGCACTCTCAGACAAGCACACAACAGACAGAGCAGCACACACATGCACAAATCTGACATGTCGTTTGATTCAATGGAGCACAAAGCCTTGCAAATGATGCAAGGACTACTCGTCCGAAATGATCTGACTTGGAAATCCAAAGAGCAAAAAGAGGCCATGAATGCAACACTGCAAGGTCAAGCGGACGTCGTCGCCATACTTGCCACTGGAGGAGGCAAATCTATGCTAGCCATTGTGCCGAGTTTACTGGAGGTCAACAAAACAACAATCCTAGTTCTACCCTTGAATTCACTCATCATGGACTACGAACAAAGGCTCACAGTCATGCAAGTACCATATCAGATCTACACATCAGGCAGGGACATCAATCTAAAAGACAACCTTGTCATTGTCTCTGCAGACAGATCACAAACCACACAGTGGCGTAGTGCTCTTGCAGACCATGCTCGCCGCAAGACGGTGGCACGCATAGTGATAGATGAAGCTCACATTCCCTTGACGGCCAAGGGTTATCGCAAGTCCCTGCAGCACTTTTATGACATACGGTCAGAGCCAGTACAGCTGGTGCTGCTCAGTGCCACTCTTCCTCCTTCCATCATGACGACGCTGAGGGAGACATACCAGCTGGTCGCCAATCCTAGCATTTATAGGCAGAGCACGAATCGTCCCGAACTCAAGTTCATATTGGAAAAGACATCATCATCTAGTGAAGACAGTCTTGTTCAACATGCCATGGAGATTGTGGCACAGCAAGCACACACTTGGCATGCTCGAGATCGTGCTCTTGTCTTTGTTTCTTCCATCAGCCTCTGCATGAACATGGCAAAGAAGTCTGGCTGGCACTATTACGTGGGAGACAAGGAGACCATGGATGATGCAAGCCGAAGGTCGGCATACATGTCATGGAGAGCAGGACAGGACAGCAATGTCATGATTGCCACCTCTGCCTTCAGTGCTGGCAATGACTATCCACACATACGTCTGGTCTTGCATGTAGACAAGCCTTTCGAGATGTTGGACTACATTCAAGGCCAAGGTAGGGCTGGACGTGACGGCACTCCTGCATTGTGCTACACGCTGGTTCCCACAAAGCAATGGAAAGAAAGCAATAAGGAGGATCCCATCGAGAAAGACAATGAGCAAGCCATCATCAACCATCTGCATCTGTATGGAAGCAAACGATGCTTGCGGTATGGCATTACTGCCTATGCAGATGGTGTTGGTGTCGGCTGTCTTGAGGACATCCAAAATCAACGCTGCTCTGTATGCGATAGAGATCGAAACCATCGACCTCAAGACATACATATGGCACCCCTACCACAGCACAAGAAGACCATCACTCTCCAGAAAGAGGACAGTTTGCCAACGACATTCGTGGCTGCTGCCCATCAAGCCAAGGTGCTCAAGGGAAAAAGAGAACTAGGCACTCTGGAGGAAGTAAAGCGTTTGCAGACCGCCCTTCGCTCTGTCAGAAAGACATGCTGCATTTGTCTAGTGCACAACAAGCCTGGCGATCGACGGCACGATCTCTATCATTGCTCAACCATGATGGACCAACTGGGAGTCACATGGGATTCCTACAAAGAGTGGAGAAAACAGCTCAAGTATGGAAAACACCACATCAAGATCTGCTATGTCTGTCATGTACCACAGATCAATGATGAACTTCATCCCACCTTTGTAAAGTCCAAAAAGGGAGGTGGTGCAGGTGCAGTTGGCTGTGAGCATGCAGACATTGTGGCTCCTCTCACATTTGCAATCTATCATGACCAAAGGTTGAAGGCAGAAGCAGAAAGAGACTTTGAAACAAGATGGCTGACATTGCAAATGTTTGCAGACTGGTTGATGGATGTTCCAAAACAGAATAGACAGAGCAACATGATTGATCTATTCTTGTGGTATATAGAGAGAGGGTGTATTATGTAATCAGTCAGGTGCTATATAGTTAATGGGATTCTGATGGCTGAGTTTGAAATACTCTTTAACCTGCAACCACCACCTTCCTCTTTTGAACATTCAAACAAACACAGGACAACAAAAATCACAATGACTGTAAGTTATTTCTAAATCTTGATGTATTCCATCTTGAACCAAAGTCATTTGCTAGTCCATCAATGTAAATTTTTTTTTTTTTCTATAGCGCATTCTAGCGCAAGTTTGTGCTTGGCTCATCATTCATTGATTCATATAGATTACCACTTCTCCTGCTGCTTCCATGGAAGTGGATGATCTCTCCTCTAGAGTCAGTTTTTTTTGGCGCATTCTAGCACAAGTTTGTGCTCACTCACCATCATTAGGTCGCTGCTGCCATTCAACAAAGCAATGAGGTAGGCAAGCAAGGTGTATTCTAGCATAAGCTTATGCTGACCATCATTCTTTCATCAGAGCAATGAGGTGAGCAAGCAAGCATATTCTAGCACTCCCCCTAACATAGCATGTATGTATATCAGAGAGAAATGGCATTGGTGAGCAAGAGCGCATTCTAGCGCTAGAATGCGCCCACTCACTTTCATATGTTAGATTCAAGCAGGACCATCTAGACTGAATGACGATGATCAAGTTGGCCAGACAAGCAAAGCTTTGGTGAGCGAGGAAGAGGAAGAGGAAGAGGAAGAGGAAGTAGAAGAGGCAGAGGAAGAAGAGGTATATCATCTTAAACCATGGTCAGATGGGAGCTGATAGAAACCAAGGTACAGCAGACAAATGATCCGAAGAACAAGGGCAAAGGAAAAGCCAATCCTAATGTGGTAAGCATACCAGAATCTCAAAGAATGACTTCTCATCAGCACCATAGACTGTAAAGAAAACAAAAGTGGTATGTATATTCCAGCACAAACCATCGCTAGATTGTGCCATTAACAACACTCCTTGTATATCTTTCAAAAGTCTATGAAGGAATATGTATGTTCTTTGTCTTTTCTTTCAAACAAATATTGATGTGACAAACACCAGCTACCCTCACTCAGGACCATAGAGGACAATGCACCAGTCCAGGAGCTCACCAATCGCATTAAAAGACATACCTTGAAAGCAACACTAGGGTATGCGTTAATGACGGTCATGGATGACAATGATCTGGGACGTGGGCCTACCATGGAGAGACAACAAATAAATCTTCGTGAAATCAATCCGACGTTCATGCATGCCTTTATTGCTGGAGTTGAACAGCATGGACTAGATAACCGAATCATATCTCATGCTCTCGATCTTGGTGTACACAAGTCCGACGTCAACATGGAGTCGCTCCATCCTGCCAAGCAGCCAGAGGACATGTATGTCAACTCAGTCCAATGGTCTGCTAGTGCAACCTCTTCGAAATCGATCCTGTACAATGGAAACCACCGGGTCACATACATGCGAGAGCACTCGAAGGTGCAAACTGCCCATCTGCACTACCTAAAAGCCAAGGAACAGTTAAAGACGTCGATGTCATCAGAGAAGACTGAAGCTTATAGAGAAGCGGTTGCACTAGCACAATCGACCATCCTTGATCAAGGAGTGTGGTTGGTCCGCTTTCTGGACCTTGGTAAGTATTTCAAGCGCAAACCATCGATAGATTGTGCTGACCTCTTTTTCTTAGATTTCATTCGTATGCATAAGGACAATGCTCTGATCGAGCATTACTTGGCCACCAATACTCTACTTCCCACTCATCAAGACACTGAAAACGATGCTTTTCACATGATCATGAATATTCTTCTTCACCTGTCCACTCTTCAGGCCCGCAACAAATATATCGACTCAGTACTGCTCACAGTTCCCTCAGTAAGCAAGTCGATTCTAGGGAAAATTCTGCGAGACGAGGAACTCTTTGAGACCGTCTTTGAGCTCTTCAGAATGGAGCACTTTCGGTCAAGGGACAACAACAAGGCTGGGTTAAGCATTAGAGCTATTGGTGGATGGTATCCGGTCATCGGTGGAGTAAGTCCACTCCACTTTGTCCTAATTGACCAACCAACCAACATGACATGACTAACCAACCTAAACACAACAGGCCATGATGTATGTCGTACAACAATGCAACAAAATCCTCCAGTTTCTAGGATCTCCCATCGACTTCAATGATGTCTCGCTTGACATGCCTACAGACGAGATAGCATCAGCATTCGAAATGGAGTATCAACGCCATGCATACACGACCATCACTCTGGAAGCCTGTGCAGTGCTGGACAAGAAGTACTTTCAATCCTGGACAGACATATACGTGGAGTACTTCCAATCCAAATCAGAAGGTGTTTCCATCATCGAATACTTTGCATGTCATGAGAAGGTCGAATGGAAGGCATACCAGCATCAACTAGACAGTTATTGGGAAAAGATGATCATGTCAGCAGAGGTGGAAGCATCCATGCTGAAGAGACTCTCCCAGAATTCCATTTCTGATCAGATCATACGCACAATGCCAGCCAAACTAAAAGCAATGCGACATGGACTCTTTGACCGTGTTCACCCGGAATGTCTGTTGGCTTTTTATCCAGTCCCCAATAAAGTGTTTCTACATGCACTGGGTGAGCAACTCAAAGGTGTTGAGAAGGCCATCACTGAGGTGAGTAAATGACACAATAAAAATGTCAAGTGGTTTATATGTATGAATTAGATGATATTATGGGTTGAACCTCTGGTGGTGGTCGGAGCAGACCAAAAGCCTTCTATGTGGCATGACCATCTTCGTGGACTGGAAGCATTCTTTCAAGCCAAGTTTCAAACCAAGAAGGACATGAGCAAGGTAAGCAGCAAGCAGGTCAGCACAATCTAGCGCTAGATTGCGCTCAAACTCGTTCTTAGGTCTACAACATGCTCTTCAGAAGTCGTCGCAGCCAACTCGTATCAATGAATCAGTACCTCAAACTAGCACAGGACATGGCAAGTTCCTCCAAAGATCTGAACTTGGTTAAAACGCACGAGTTTCTCTCCACGATGGCCACATTCATCAAGGATTCACGGCAAATGCTGTTGAAAAGATCCGATGTCGATGTGAAAACTGGCCACCAGATGCTACAATTGCCCGACATGGCTGACATCAGTCAGAACCAGGAGTATGAGCAAGAACAGACTGACATGCTCACTCTGGTCTCGACCGCATTTCGTCACACCGCATTTCCTTGGCTCGATGTCAAGAAGATAAAGAAGCCAGAGACATTGATGAAGAAGTTCATTCTGCTGTTCATCAGCCATAGTGCACGTGAACAGTTGCTGGCAACAGATGGCGCATGGCTAGTGCGTGAGGAATTGACAAAGATCCTCACATCTTGCATGGAATCCATTGGCATAACCGACAATGCCACCACCATCTGGTCATGGTATGATGAATTCGATCAACAGCCTAACATCCCAGATTCCATGACCTTGGACATTCTGGAGGGTCCGGCAGCACTAGATGACAAGGAGACCATTGGCAATAAAAATGCTCGTCTTCAGTCATACTTGGACATGCGCAGCACCAATTACAAAAAGATGCAGCGCATTGTATCTCTCATCTTCTCCAAGGACCTTGGTGTTGGTTATGGCAACAAGGCGATACCAGAAGTTCTGGAAAAAGCAGAAGATCTGCTGGATGTAAGACCATCTTATTTGATACAGCATCACTTACTAATGTATAACTCTAGACACTAAAGAAGTATTCCGAGGTCGCAGTTCATCATAGTCAGGATCCAAACAGCGAGTATGACATGAAGCTCGTGTCCAAATTGGAAATGGACACCCTATATCCAATCGACCTGCCAGAATCCATGAGCTCACGCATGGCTGATGGTTGGTTAGGAAAACAACTGGGAGGTGTCATCTCCAAGCTAAAATCCATTCCAACGTACAATGATGAAAGTGCCAAAATCTGGTTGGCAGAGAAGGAAAAGCGCAAGGTCTTGGATGAACAAGCCAGGGAGAGAAAGAAAGCTCATGAGAACATCAAGGTGTTGTCTACCACACGTGCGCTCCATGCTCAAAAGATCGCTGCAGAGAAAAGACGGCGTGAGTTGATCTCTCACTCACTCATTTTCAAGTTCTAACATATGCTCTCCAAAGTCAGACAATCTCGAGAACACACTAATGATGGTGAGTCTTCAACAGCGCAATCCAGCGCAAGATTGCACTTAGAAAATCATGTTTAGATGTTCAACAGCAGTCATCCAGAGCGACCTCAGAGTCAAATGTTAATCTCAACAAGCGTACCATCGAAGAAGCAGGACAAGGGAGTTCTGACACCAGAGGGGAAGCACGTCCTCGACTTGATCTCACAACAGAGATGGAGGATGTGGATATGACGGACGGTAAACCAAACAAAAAACCTATCACCGATCCTCACTGACTTGAAAACCAGCCATCAAAGATTTCTCTTGGACAGGCTATAAAGACATGATTCTCGATCAAGATGGCAATCATCTTGGTTACCGCATGCCAGTGTTGCTCGGCTTGCTTTACTTGATCATCAATCAGGCAAGATCAAAACAGCCCAATCATCCTCATATCTCTGAGGCAATCGCGTTTGTTTGTGATGCATCCATGCCACCTGAGCCAGCAGAGATCTATGCTCAAATGTTGCCATTCAATGACATTCGTAGCAGTCGCAAGTTCATCCATACAGCACAATCGATAATAGATGACGAACAGACAGAGAAGATGATGGATCTGAGAGACATCATCATCATGATTTTGTAGTTACCATACAACATGCATAAAAGTTCACTTTGTTCACCATCTTACATAAGCAGATCATGTGAGAACCAACTATTTAAAGTCTTGACCGTGAGTATATTTTTTAAACCATCTCTTGAACTCCAACCACCACCTTCCTTTTTTGTATATAAATACCCCTATCTTTTCTTGTGCACAATCTTGCGCTCTTTTGTGCCATCAACATGAATACAACAAGCCCAATCTCATCATCTCAGACTTTACAAAGTCCAGTCACCAAGGTTGGCATCTTATCTTGTTCACATTATCATACCATATAAATGATACACAGGCTGCTAGAGAAATGTTTGAGGAGCACTTGACAGACATCAATGCTATGGTAGAAAAGCTTATGACCAAACGATTGGGACTGGTAGGAGATGACCAAATCTCTCCAGAACTCAAGGAGGCATTAGAGGTCTTCTTGCCAGTAAGTCTTGTTTTAATCATGTTCAAACATGTCAACCAAGATTTTCAAGGCCATAAGACGTCAATCCACCAAACAGATCATGCGTGTCTTGGGAACTCAAAAAATGCCCAGCTGGCTAGCAGTGAAGCAAACGCTCTATCCCAGCGTAAAAGATTACGAAGTCGCTACAAAGGAAGAATGTGACCAATATTGGAATGAACTCATTCCAACTAATGCAAGCAGTCAAGCCATGAGCACCAAATTTGACCAGCTCAGTTTGACTTCTGCATCGGTCAAACGTGAGTGAGATAGCATAAACCATCGCTAGAGTGCGCTCACTCTTCCAATTAGCTTCTTCTAGTAGTTCACCAGCAAAATTACTATGGGGGGCTACATCAGACCACCAACCCAATCTCAATGTCATCAAAGATTCTGACGTATTCGGAGAGGTTGCTTCAAACGCCATGAGTATCACTGCTACAAGCAATGAGATGATCCTTTCGGAAGACAACAATGATCAGAACGAGTCTGAGAAGGAGGAGTCTGAGGATGAAACTAGGGGACGCATATATCGAAAAAAGCAGACAGGTCAGTCAGTCATCTGACCAAAACTGAATGACAATTAACTCTCATGTTCACAGCACAAATGGTTTCATTCACCTTCGAAAAATGGCAATTCTTCATCTTGAATCCCAATTCACCACGGCCAGTATTCAAGGACATGCCTGCACTACTACGTCCACTATGGGACATGTATTGGGCAGCAATGGACATGACCTCCTCTTCCAAGGCAGACAATGCAACACATGCAACCCGTCAACTCATGGAAAATATTGCACGAATCCCTTCCAAAGAACGACTGATGGCTGTCATCTCATTGTATGATGGTTTGAAAACACAGCAACAGAGGTTGGACATTGCATCACAGCTGGTAGAACTAGGAATGGAGAAAGTGAGAATCAAGCATAAAGAGGGTTATAAACTGTACGATGGTAGCTGGTTTTCAAAAGCACAGGAGGAGGATGTGAGCATGTCATCAGAGTAGACAGCAGACACAGCATCCATTACGTAATCAAATGAACCATATTTGAACCATCAGACCGTGGGCATATTGTTTAAATCACATCTTGACTCTCAATCACTACCTTCCTCTTTTGGTGAGCTGGTAAGCAAATATATATAAACAATCATGCCATTGGTTAGCTAAAAATACATATTAGATCACAATGGAAGCAGAAAAGATCAAGGTAGGTGTATCATCTACCATGTATAGATAATATATATATATCTTTCAGACTGGAAAGCAAAAGCTTGCAAACCACCTCAATGTCATCAATTCTTTGATGGATGGAATCATGACAGAGGATCTAGGACTAGTCAATGAAAAGATCACACCAGCAATGAAGAAGGCATTAGAGATATTTCTTCCAGTAAGCTCACAGTCGGTTAATTCAAAAAGAAAACATGCAATAACAATTTCTTAGGCCTTGCGTGAACAATCAACACGGCAAATTATGCGAACATTGAATGTCCATGACATGCCAACATGGTTGATACAAAAGCTTGGAGACTATCCAAGCATTCAGGACTATGAGGTAGCAAGCAAAGAAGAGTGTGAGACTTATTGGAAAGATGATGGCTCTATGCTAGGTAAGCAACATGAGCATAAACCATCGCTGGATTATGCATGTCTCAAAATAATAGAGGACAACAACATCGAGCCGAGGTTGCCAACCAACGACAGTATAAATTCATATCATCAAGCAGAATTAGATGATATGGAGGCAGACGAGGTTGAGCTTACTTCAAACTGGAGTACATCACCACCATCAATGACAGAGGAAAGAAGCAATGAACAAGAACAAGAACAAGAAGAACAAGATGAAACCATGGATGATACGTACAGAAAGAAAACAAAAGGCAAGCAGTCATAAGAAAAAAAATCTTGATGAAACTGACACGAAATCAACAGCACAACTAACACACTATACATATCATGACATGCGCACATACATGACAAAACCACATCTGACACGGACAGAGTTCACATGGATGCCGGGGTTGATGCGACCTCTATGGGATCTGTATTGGATGGGAATGGATATGAACAGATCCAGAAAGGCCATGTATGCGACAGCAAAGACACGTGCTTTGTTTGAAGACAAGAAGGACAGGAGTCCAACAAAGGAAGAGTTGTTGGAGATGATCTTGCTATATGGTGGATTAAGGACATTGAAGGCACAAGTGGATGCATCCATCAAATTGGTGGAATGGCAATACAGCAAAAGTCGAATCGAATGGGGAGATGGACGAAAATTGTATGATGGAACTTGGTTTGCAGAGATGCAAGAAAAATGGAGGAAAACAATAGTATAACATTCCAACTCTGGCATGAGATGATTATGTAATCATTATTTGTAGATGTATATAAATCTTTTTTGTTTGAGTGGCTATGCTAAATTGCATCTTGACCTTGCACTACAACCTTCCTATTTGGAATATTCAACAAACAATACCAAACAGATCACAGATGGCTGTTAGTGTTGACTCTATATTCATTGTGTACAACATTAATCTAGTTTATCAACATCAAGAATCTCAAGGAAATCCAGGTAAATTATGCAAGTCAAATTTTCATAAGGAGGTCATCAAACTAGTATGAAAAACATAGACAAGCACAAAAAGTGGCACAAACCAGCGCAAGATTGTGCTAGCTCCAATGAATGTCCAGGCAAGTAGCAAATACAAACAAGTTTGTAATGATAGATCTAAACTTTGATATATACAAGATGAGGGAAGATGATGTTAAACAAACAGTGAGTGGACAAATAAATGCATTCTAGTGCAAGAAGATGAGTATTTTCAAAAGTCTTGGATCATGATGCTTCCTACAGAGATGACAATGAAGATAGCAAACCAGTTCAATAATCGAATATGGTATGCAACATTAAGACTTGTTTGCCGAGACTGGGAGAGCACTATCTGGAAGTCACAAGGAACAATGCTTTGTCTGCCACTCAAAGTATTGCAAAGAATTGGAGAAATGTTGGATGAACAAACTATGGCAAAGTTTTGCTTAGTACATCCATGGTTGGAAGAGGTAGGAAGAATGGTGGGCACTAGCATAAATTGGGCTTTAGAGGAGGAGAAAAAAGAATGCAAAGAGAACAGAGATTGTGAATGTGACATTCACTGGCTAACCAAGCAACAGTATTATATGGGGGATTTGCTACAACCCTTCCCATTCAGATTCCGCACAGGATGTCGAGAAAACATCACATCACTATCAATAAGGGTTGCATGGTGGAATCCAATCACAGAAGAGACAGGAGAAAGGGGTCTAACAATGCTAGATGGTGCCATCAGAGAAAGGTTGTTGCCAAGATTGCACACATTGAAAATAGAGGTATTGAGATTAGGGTGGGATCAAGTGACAGAGGAAGAACGGCGGTGGCTCTATAAAGAGCTTGAGCATTTGATAGAGATATGCCATGTGGCCAAAATCTTGTGTACGTGGGAAGTGATGTTGTCAGACTAGGTTATTGTCTGAGATATGGTTGAAATGTAATCTATACACATCAACACTACTATGACGTAGCAAGATATCTATGAGATTTGGATTTGGATTCTGCATGATACATTCTAAGGCTGGCTGATTTCAATTATCTCTGGGTGTGGATTTACATCTTAAACATGTCTAGTCATTTCATGAGCCAATCAGGCAATTCTTGACCTTCAATCATGGCATTAATCTCATCACTGAACAATAAGGATGAATAAAATGGCGCAATCCAGCGCTAGAATGTGCCTCATTTGGCTGTATATAAAGGGTTGACATTGACATGTTATATGAAGTATCTGTCAGACTTTGACTAGGATTTTTGGCATAAGCTATGTAAATTCTGACCATAAGCTATAGTAGAAAAGGAAAAGCAGCATAGAGGACTATCAGCAGCGCTGCACATCCTACACTCACTTACTATGGTCAACCACCAAGATGATCATGCTAGTGAATCAAAAGCAAAGTGAATGTAAATCGACCAGGTTTTCCACCATAAGCTAGAAAGCCAAGGCAACATATTAACAAGACATCCACCATCACTACTGACAAAGCTACATATCCTATGCTCACTATGGTCGTCTACCAAGACACAATTCTACACTTTGTATGCAAATCGAATGCACATGGAATGCAAATCAACTAGGATTTCAACCATAAGCTAGCAAAGCAAGGCAATATATCAGTGAAACATTGACAATGACTACATTCACTACGGTCAGCCACCAAGAGAATTCCTAGATGATGATAGACAAAACAAGACAATCTATGATTACCATGGATACACTAGTGACACAAGACTATACATCGACTAACATTCAAGTGCAAATCTACATTCAGTAGATCATTTTCTATGAAAAAATCAAGACAAATGGTAGTAGATTTTCGCCAAAGCCAAGATAGCTAATGGTACACTTTCAAGGCAAAATACTATACTTTCGAAGATCAAATCTAGCAAAATCTGGCCATATGCTAAGGCAAGCATTTTGGTAGTCGATGCTACACCTCAAAGATAATTTACAGTAGCCATACTAAAAATGATCAATGACCAACTATGATGGCAATCAAAAATGTTGAACGGTAGATCGATAAGGATACATAATGACTACATTTCCCAACACTTGCGATCTACACTCTACTAGAAGCAAATAGTGCAAACCAGCAAACAAGCCAACTAAGACAAGATAAGCAAAATGTAACTAGACCCATGACTGCACTTATTAGGCATTTGAGTTTCAGGGGGTCTGGGGGGGTACCCCCCATTAATCTTATTAGTGTTCAAGGCTATCCAAAGGGGGGTTTGGGGGGAAACCCCCCATTAATCTCTTAGAGTTGTAAATGAAAGGAGACAAATATTACAATGAATAAAAATCCAAGACTTTCACCTATGGTTTGCTTGACAGTGACAACACTAATACATACAATGCAATATAAACAAAGCAAAAATATACTCAAATACAAGAAAAACAAATGCACAATTTCACAAATTCTGACCTGAAGCTATGCTTGAGAATACAAGTGAAACCAAGTAAAAGAAATCAACTACCATCCATCTCAAGCATTTTCACACCAAAGCCAAGTCATCAGACAGCAAACCAAGTCATCACTAGCAATTTCCGTATGCAATCCTAGAATAACAATTACCAAGACTATGAAGACACAATGCTATCCTTTCAAGGGCAAATCAAACACAAATAAAGGACCAATTTTGGAGATCCTGGCCTAACAGAAAACCAATATGCTACACTCATTCATGCTCAGCGATGCTAATCAATGCTATCAACAAAGTACTAGACAATCAATGCCATACTTTCAGTACATTCTTCAATGCAAAAATCAGCACAAATCAACCAACATTTCACCCAACACACTCAAGCCTTGACTACATATTCAAAGCAATTGCGAGCAAATTTGAAGGACAATTTTCCTAGATTTCGACCTGACAATACTATACAAATACAAGTCAAATCAAGCAAAAGCAAACAATTTCCATCCATGCCAAGTGTTTCCATATCCAATGCAAGCAATTCCCAAAGCAAACCAAGTCATTGCTAGTGATTGCAAATCAAATAACATATTTCTTAGACTTTGGCTCAATACATTGCTTGACAATAGCAATACCAATGCTAGTCAATACCTGACAATGCTCATATACTTGACTATGCTTGACAATACTAATGAACACTGAGAACCAAATTTGACTGCAATATGACTATAGTTTGACTGAGATTTTCGCCATAAGCTAGACAATATATTAGCAAAATATCGACCACACATTATAACAAAGCTACATATGCTATGCTCTGGGTAGACTTTTCATAAAAAGCATGAAGACAAATAATCAATGCCAAGGTAGGTAATGATATAGTTTCAAGGCAAAATGGTATAGTTTGCAAGATCAAACATAGCCATTTTCTAGATGTTTATCAATAGATATCTAGAATTACGCTCAACTTGCAAAAATGATGAACAAGCAAATAAGATTGTTTGATGGTAGATCAACAACAATTTCCTACACTCATGACCTCAACTCGACTAGAATTCGATAGCACAAGCTAGCAAATGAATAAATCAAGTTAGAAATACAAATCAAGAATACCAGGTTTACACTTATTAGGCATTTGAGTTGGGGGGTCTGGGGGGGAACCCCCCATTAGTCTTATTAGTGTTCAAGGCTACCCAAGGGGGGGTTTGGGGGGGAACCCCCCATTAATCTCTTAGAGTTGTAAGTGAAATAAATATTGCAAAATTCAAGCAAGATGAATGAAAGTATTCTGAGACTTTCGCCTATGGTTCACTTGACAATGAGCATGCTATCCTAGAAAGAAAATGGCGCAATCCAGCGCTAGAATGTGCCTATAAAGTATCTGTCAGACTTTGACTAGGATTTTTGGCATAAGCTATGTAAATTCTGACCATAAGCTATAGTAGAAAAGGAAAAGCAGCATAGAGGACTATCAGCAGCGCTGCACATCCTACACTCACTTA
>JBBPOF010000793.1:0-16448 GCA_038091315.1 Porphyrellus cyaneotinctus | reverse complement strand
TACATATTGTTGTAATCAAAATATTTTATTTTACTCCCATCATGAGATATATCGAAGATATTTTGTTTTCTAAATCAATCTTCAATTATATTTAGAGATCCTTTAAATATTGGAATTCCCGGTGTGTCATGCTCTGTGCCATGTTGTAATACCTTTTTTACATCGGCGATATCACCCAATTTGGGTATATGGTCTCATGCTCAAAATCAACCTCCCAATATTTACATGGATCCGGCAATGCGCGATTTTCACTGGGTGTCATCTTTGGCCGTCGGGCCTTGCCACCTCCCATTGACCTGATCGGCCCTTAAGTTCGGATTCGTCATTGTCCACTTTGAGCTCGAATTCGTCTATGAGTGTGCTTCACACGCTTCTTCGTCAATAATGGTTGTTGAATTCCCCACCGACCTCGGCCTCACAAATTGCTGCAACTTCATGCGTTTTCTTGCGATGTGGCATCCTCACCAGTATGTGTGGTGGTCCGTTTGTCAAATCACTTGTTTGGCGTGAATGTCCATGCATGACATGGTAAATGTGCAAGCGTTGTCCCTTGGATGACTGGACCTGCTGTGGTCCAGACAATGTCCAGTGTGGAGGAGACATTGTATATCCGGTTTGGGGGCATACCATCAGGAAAACAATGTTAGCTATGCCAAACGATCCATGTAGATCCTTGCGCGAAAGCATTCCGTTCTCGGTGCAGTTGATATCAACACCGTCATCAGGAGAGAGTGAAAGTTGTTCGTATAAACTAGAGCGGTCATCAACAACAAAAGTAATGTACTAGAGAAAGGTGAGTATTGTCCAGGGCCTGCCAAGTCAGATGGACATACCTCGCTGCCTTTGCTCTTGGGTATAATATGCGCCGCGTCGCATATTTCGGGTTCTGTCCTCGTGATAACACAACTGACATCGCGTTGGCAAATATTCCTACAGAAAGAATGGCTTTGTGCAGTCTGTGCAGATGCCGTGCATTGGTCATTATGTGCCTGGTGGTCAACGAAATGGTAGTCGCCTATCTCGATGCATGCATCAGATAATGATTGAGCGGGAAACGAAAGCTTACCGTCAGGGTGATAGAAATATCTGTCGGCGAGGTTGTCGAACGAGACATTCTCATAGTCGACTGTCTCATCTCCGGGTTCTTGAGAAGAAGTGAGGTGACCCTTGGCGCCACAAACAGCAAATGTGGCAAAGCGAAGCCACTTGAGCGGGCGAGATGTGAGCCTTTCGATATCACTACGCGGGATGGCGAGGGCGGGAATCCATTGGGGGGAGGCTGGGGGTTTAGGTTTAGTGGGTAGGTAGATGTCAATGGTTGGCATCGGAAGCAGGTCAGAGTCCCAATAAATAGTTCCCAGTGGCGTTAGGCTAGATCACGAGGACAGAACCCGAAAGGTGTGACTTGGGCATCTGACTTGGCAGGCCCTGGACGATACTCACCTTGGACGAGTACTCCAACATATTTTATCCAGGTGGGACCAGTGACTATAACTATACACACCTGTGGCGCCCGTGATCATCTCCAAGGTTCTCAGAACACCTAGTCAAACATAGGCGATTAGCACGCAACGCCGTTCTATGTAACCTTGCCTGCCCCGACACGACATCCTCAGTCTTTCTCTCTCTCGTCATAGACTCTTGCAAGTGTTCATCGCGTCAAGTAACGACCACTACCGTCTCACGTCACTAGCAAGCTCATCTCCATAAATCACTCTTGCTATGACACCAAAAGCAATCGGTATCGATCTCGGCACGACCTACTCGTGAGTTGGTCTCCCGCTTACAGTCTCGCATGTTCTCAACCAGATTTCGATTTTATTAGCTGTGTCGGTGTCTGGCAAAACGATCGTCTTGAGATCATTACCAACGACCAGGGCAACCGGACGACACCCTCATATGTCTCTTTCTCTGAGACCGGGCGTCTCATCGGTGATGCAGCAAAGAACCAAGTCGGCATGAACCCTCACAACACGTAAATTCGATTATCGGTCTTATCTTCCCATCATTAATACGCCGTTCTCAGCGTCTTCGATGCCAAGCGTCTCATTGGTCGCAAATTCGACGATGCCGAAGTGCAGTCTGATATCAAACATTTCCCGTTCAAGGTGATCAGCAAGTCTGGAAAGCCCTACATTGCAGTCGAGTACAGAGGAGAACACAGAGAATTCGCGAGTCCTCAATATATGCGATGCTTGTCCTTTTTCATCTGATTGCCATACTAGTCTCCTGAAGAGATTTCCTCCATGGTTCTCCTCAAGATGAAGCAGACAGCTGAATCGTATCTGGGCTACGCTGTAACTAATGCCGCCATTAGCGTCCCCACCCACTTCAACGACTCCCAGCGCCAGGCAACCAGGGACGCCGCTACCATCTCTGGTATGAACGTTCTTCGGCTCATCAATGAACCCAGTGCCGCTGCTATTGCATATGGTCTTGACAAGAAGATTTCTGGGGAGCGCAATGTTTTGATCTACGATCTTGGTGGAGGGACTTTCGATGTCTCCCTTCTCACTATCGAAGAGGGCATCTTCGAAGTCAAGGCTACTGCTGGTGATGCCCACTTGGGAGGGGAGGACTTCGACAACCGTCTTGTCAACCACTTCGTCCAGAAATTCAAGCGCGAGAACAAGAAGAGTAGGCATTGGTGGTGCTCGGTCTAGGATGATATTGACTTCGGTATAGACCTTTCTTCCGACTCCCGTGCCCTTCGTCGTCTCCGTACGACATGTGAACGTGCTAAGCGCGTCCTCTCCTCCGCCACCCAAACCTCCATCGAAAATCGACTCTCTGTTTGAAGGTATCGACTTCTATACTTCGCTTACTCGTGCTCGTTTCGAGGAGCTATGCCTGGACTTGTTCCGCAGCACCCTGGAGCCGATCGAAAGGGTTCTTCGTGACTCCAAGATCGACAAAGGAAATGTTCACGAGATCGTCTTGGTTGGTGGTTCCACCCGTATTCCTCGAATTGTGAAGCTCCTCCCCGACTTCTTTAACGGAAAGCAGCCTAAAAAGAGCATCAACCCCGACGAGGCTGTCGCCTACGGTGTTGCTGTCAAAGCTGCCATCCTCTCCGGTGACACCTCCGAGAAGACGCAAGACCTCCTCCTCTTGGATGTCGCTCCCTATTCCCTCGGTATCGAGACTGCTGGAGGTGTCATGGCCGCTCTCATCAAGCGCAATACCACCATTGGTACCAAGAAGTCGAGGACCTTCTCGACGTACTCGGATAACCAGCCTGGTGTGTTTATCCAGGTGTACGAGGGCGAGCGTGCCCGTACGAAGGACAACAACTTGCTCGGCAAGTTTGAGCTTTCTGGTATTTCACCTGCTCCTCGTGGTGTTCCTCAGATCGAGGTCACTTTCGATATCGATGCCGACGGCATCTTGAACGTCTCCGCGTTTGACAAGACTGCGGGCGAGCATCACATGACGATCACCAATGACAAGGGTCGCTTGTCGAAGGAGGAGATCGAGCGTATGGTCAGCGAGACTGAGGAGTACAAGGGTAAGCCTTCAATTAATTGGGTGGTTCCGAACTCGGAGCCAATGTTGACGATTCTCGTCGTAGCTGAGGATTTAGATGAGGTTGCGGTTGCTCGTGTCCAGGCCAAGAACGGTCTCGAATCGTATGCCTACAACCTCCGTGACACGCTCGCGACACTCCAGTCTGCTGTTGACGATGCTATCACATGGCTCGACGTTTTGCAAGAGGCTTCGAGGGACGAGTACGAGTCTAGACAAAAGGACCTCGAAGATATCGCGAACCCAATCATATGGAAGCTCTATAGTTCTGCCGGTGGTGTTGGTGGGCTCTAAGGTGCTCCAGGTGGTTTCCCTGGCGCTTCTTAGAAGCGTAGAGAAAGATTTCCGGTACGGTCTGGCAGTGTCAGGGAGTCCCGCGGAGTTCGACTGAATATGATTGATCATGTCCCACCGTGCTATGTCCAGACGAGCTTGGTCGAGTCGGGCGAGAAATCGATGCAGTTAATACTCGGGAACTTGGAAGTGCTGCCTGGTGTCGGCAGAAACCTACCGCATCACAATGTCTCAGCGACTGGCAGAGATGGAAAGCAGAGCCTGTCACTACGCCTGCATGCGTTCCCTAGTGAGAGCCAGCTAAGGGGTCAGTGTTAAACTGTCGGCGAGAAATGAAGAGCGCGACGCATGTTGCCGAAAACAAGCAATGGACTCTAAAACAATGATGCATTCACCGTCTACACCATTCAAAGTGGTATCTGAAGGCTACAGATATAGGAGCGTGTGTGGAACGGAGCAGCAACGCAAGCAATACAGAGGTATATATGCACATAACTCAAACGCGTGATTAAAAAGAAAAGGCCGGCCAAGTCATCGATCTAGTGCATGGCCCGGTTCACAACGTCTTGAGTGCTTCGCTCAAGGCGTGTATCTTCTATTGGTTCAACCACGAGAAGTGAATCACTTTTGTGATTAGTTCAAAGGTCAGCAAGGCATCTTACCAAGTCCCCACGGCGCTCGCTCATCGAGGTTATTCTCATCGTGCGGTAGTTCTTTCTGCATCGGCCGGAGACATTCAACCGCCTCCTCGAGGCAGTCATCCCCTTCCAGAATGTTGAAAATGGTACGAAAAAGGATGAACCTCGAAAATTTGAACTAATCACAAAAGCGATTCACTTCTCGTGGTTGAACTAATAGAAGATACACACCTTGAGCGAAGCACTCAAGACGTTGTGAACCGGGCCATGCGCTAACCTCACCCTCGCCCACTTGGTCAATACACGGTTCAAGGTTGATGCCGAGGAGCCGAGAGACAACACAGCGGAGCAAGCCACGACAGCTTCATCCGATTTCTCATCATGTTTATTCGACGCTTCATCTCCGTTGCTTTCCGGCGTCTTCAAGAGGCGGTCTGTAACATCTGATGCACGGATTATGCACCATTTATTTGCCCGGCGTCAGAACTCACCAACAAGCCAGTCGATGATGAATTTGTCGTCTCGCAGCTCCTCCTGTACAGCACCCGATATCTCTAAAAGAGTATTTGCAGCGTCATGGATGCAAAAGCGAGAATACAATGATTCGCATCGAAGCATACGCTTAAGACGGGTAACTTTGTCACCCGAAACGGAGCAATGTCAACGAAGCATAGGATATAATAATGTAAATGGACGTACTCGACCTTTCTTCTCGCGCAAGAAGAGAGTCACAAAGCGCTCTTTTTCCTCATTGACTGTTCCCTGGGACGTCGTAAGCTGGTCACGAAGTTGCTGGACCATTATCTCCAGCTCTTCTAATGGGCATGGATAGCAAGGACGCAGTGCATATCAGAGTGACGACGAACGCACCTGAGTTCGCTTTCTGATATCAAGGTCTGCACGTAATGACCGAATGTGGTGATCCTTTTCTTCGTCGGCTGCACATTGCGATTTGGTGAGCTGGTTGCGTGGCACCTGATTGGTGCGTTCAAGGTGTGTTATTTGTCGTCTAACAGAGATAGACGTCAGCAAGATGTAAGCCAAGGCAGCAAGGGACGAACGTGGGTCGCTGAATGCATCTCCTCCACACATAACAGGTTGGGGCTGGAGACCTTCGTGTGAATTGAACAAGCGCGGAAACTGTACGCGGTGTAGTACTGTAGACGAAGATGGTACACCCTGAGCTACAAAACCATCAATGAAGAAAGCATGTACCAGGACGCGTTCGTATCAATCAACCATTACTTGAGGACCTATAATCTCAAGTTTCCGACTACGGCGAAGGCTTCCAGACCACCCCTGGCATCCACATTGTGAACTTTGAAACTTGGTGTCCACACCAGACCCGCGTTCTGTGCTTCTCGGTCAATATGCGCTCACTTTTTGGCGTCGTTAACCTGAATCCCGAATTCCCGGCTAGGCGACCTGCAGGTGACCTGCGCTGTCGATGAGTCGATGGACGATGTAGAGAAGGGTATTCCGGCGCGTCTGTGGCTGTGTCATCCTCAGCCTCATGCCACTGGAGACAGAGTACGGTGTATTTCATGTCATCGATGTCGAATTGAAAAACGTAAATCCACCGACTGCAGCGGTAATGCAGGGGTCCACGAGAGTCAGTTTGGAATCGGCTAGATGGTTCATTGCTCTCCGGGATTCAGAGCGCAACGTGCCAGGTGTGATTGTCAGTTGTTGTTTTAAGATAGGACTTGACTAGGAGCGAAGGCAGTGCGCCATCATTCCAAGCCACGACACGACAATTTGGGCTCGCACGTCATGCAGAGCAATTCCTGTAAAGAGTTTTATCCTTAGGAGGATGCACGACGAAAATCGATATTTATTTTTCGCGGACAAGTCTCGATTTGGGCATATTCCGGGGTGTCGCCGCTTCAAAGCTGGCCACGATATCAGCGACGTCTTCCAACTCGAAGTCCCGGATCGTCAACGTCTTCCTCCTTGTCGTACGCACTCGCACATCAAGTACCCCACCAAGTTTACTTTTGTTACTTATCTACTTCTAGTGTCGCCCTCCACCATGTCCCAGTGGGGCCAGCCGGGGTTTCAGTATCCCCTACAAACTGGCTTTCCAGGCGCGCAACCACAGCAGCAGTTTCAACCCGGTCAGCAGCTGAGTCCCACTGCTCAGTTCCAGCAGCACCAGGGTAGCTTCGGTGCCCAGCCAGGTGCACCAGGATTGGGCGTAGGGTTCGGTGGCCTTGCTCCCCAGCCAACAGGATTCCGTCCGCATGGATTTCAGCAGCCTCAGCAGACCGGATTCCCAGGTGCGCTAGGCGTCAGCGCGAGCGTATTGCAAGCGCAACCCACCGGTTTTCCCGGTGTGCAATCCACCTTTCAGCACCGCCCACCGCCACCGCCAGTTCCACCACTCCCCGCTTCCTATCAGCAGAATGCGCCTCCACCCCCGCCTCCTGTCCCTCAGCAGCAACCTAGTTTTCTGAATGCGAACCAGAATCGTTTGGGTGGACCCTCGGTGTCTTCTTTCACCAACCCAAGCTTGGTCGCGCAGCCCACTGGCGTGGGGTTTCTGTCACAACCTACTGGTTTCGGAGGACGTGCTCCCGCTTCATTGGTGCCTCAGGTCACTGGCTTCGTCGATCCTCGTCTTCAAATGATGTCTAGCTCTTTTATGCCTGCCAATGTTTCCGCTCCTTATACATCTGGGGGAACACCGCACCTCGTACCGCTACCGCAGCAGCAGCTCGGCGGTCTGTCATTGCAGCAAAGCTTCCAGCAGCAAAATCAAGCTCATGGAAAGGGAGCTGCGCCAAAAATTCCATGGGCATTGAGCAAAACCGAAAAGAAACAGTACGATCAGATATTCAGAGCTTGGGACGCGCAAGGAACGGGTTTCATCGACGGTCAAACGGCGTTAGAAGTCTTTGGCCAAAGTGGTCTAGAAAGAAATGACCTTGGGAGGATTTGGTTAGTCTTGCCCTTGCCATGAGAATTCTAACGGACTTCATTGACGCGCTGCAGGACGCTCGCCGACGCTGACAATCGGGGAAAACTAAATTTGGCAGAGTTTCATGTTGCCATGGGTTTGATTTACCGACGTGCGCATTAACTTTTATTAATTCTCCATATGACGTGAACAACGTACTCATTAATTATTCTTAGGGCTCAATGGAAACGATATCCCAGATGAACTCCCTGCCGAGCTTGTTCCTCCATCCTCTCGGGATCTCGATACCTCGGTTAATTTCCTCAAGGACATCTTGAAGAACGACACTCGCGCACGTTCTCCATCGGGACTCGATACTCCAGTGTCGCGTCTGAAAGAACGCTCTTTCACATCTTCCTCCTCCCTTACACAGCAGGGCGGACGGCAAGATGCGACTGTCTACAAACACGAGGATGTCGAGCCACCAGGCGGATTCTACCAACCTCGCAATCGTCACGTGGATCGAAGCACCATCCGATCGCGTGCGGATGACGCGAGTCCCACGACGTCAGACCTATCTTCCATTAAGAGACAGTTGTTGAATACGCAGAAAATGCTGGATGACACATTGGCGAATGAACGGTCATCTGACGTATTGGATAGGGAAATGGAAGATTTGCGTTATAGGATTACCCGATTGCAAGAGGATCTGGAATACGTTTCAAAAGGTCCGAAGACGGTAGTAAAGGACGAAGAGAGGAGGCGCCTCGAGAGAGAACTAGTGAGATTGATGCACGAGGAAGTGCCGGAACTCGAGAAGAAGGTGGAAGAGAGAGAAGCAAGGAGGGAGAGGGAGAAGCGGGAATGGGCGCGTGGTCGGGATCGGAGGAACGAACGATTCGGACGATTTGGTGATGATAGCGGCGGGAGATATTCACCGGCATCGCGATATCGAGAGGAAGAAGAACGTCCGTACTCTCGGGATGCGTCAAAATACGATCGGGACGACAAAGACTATGACCGTGATAGGTCGTACAGAGACGGAGATAGAGATCGCATTCGCAACGATGATCGCGGTCTGACCACTGCTGCACGCACTCCTCCCCCACCACCACAGCCCACTAGCAGCACCCGTCAACTAGCGCCACCACCTCCCGCTCCTACTCGTTCTCCCGCACCTGCAACGAAGAACATGACTCCCGAGGAACGGCAAGCATATATTCGCAGCGAAGCTCAACGCCGCTTAGAGGCTCGCAAGCAAGCCCTCGGTGTTGCTGCTTCTTCGTCTGCCTCCGCCGCTTCTCCTACGCTCGACACCACTATTGAAGATCGTCTTGCCCAAGAGAAGAAGGAAGCGGAGGAGAAGGCACATGAAGCAGAGAGGCAAGCCGAAGACCGCGAAAAGCAAAGGAGGGAAAAACTTGATGCTGAGAAGGCGTTGAAGGGAGGCAAGACCTCTTCACCAACGCCTACAAAGACGGCTCCCCCACCGGTCCCTGCACCGGCTCATGTGCGGACCCCAACCGTCAAAACTGCCCCACCTCCACCTAAGCCCCGCGCACCTGCTCCGCCCCCACCGCGGAAGGGGGCTACTCTGCGTACCCCTGCTGCCCCGGCCCAAGCTCCAAGCCCACCCGTTTCGCGTACACCTCCAGAGCCCACTCCTGTCATTCGTGCACCCGCACCTTCTGCACCTGCCACGGCCCCACTTGCACCAGTTGAACCCGAGGAAGACCCCGAAGACGCTGCCCTTAGAGCACGAGAAGAAGCTCTACGCAAGAGGCGCGAAGGGCGTGCGGCACTCCTTCGCAAGCTCGAGCAGGAGGAAGAAGAAGCGCGCATGGCTGAGGCAGCTTACCAGGAACGTAGGAACCAGTTTTTGGCCGCTAAGTCTACCCCAACAGTCCCTACGACGTCTACTATATCGAGTCCGCCTGCCCCTCCACCACCGCCCGCTCCTCCACCACCGGCACCTTCATCCGTACAAGAAGAGCCCACTGAGGAAGTTGCCCCGCCGCCTCCCGCCCCGCCTCCGCCTCCCCCACCCGCTCCGCCTGCTTCAGCTCCTGTGGCCGATAAATCCAGCACTAATCCCTTTAGCCGTTTGATGAAGGAAGGTGGAAGCTCTGCTCCCGCTTCCCCTCCAACGACCACAGCAAACGGAAGTAGCAATCCATTCTTCCGTGCTCAGATCGCGCCACCTGCTGCGCCACCCCCGTCGAAGAGTCCGAGTATTCCGCCACCAGTTAAAACAACGTATCACACTGCCCCAAAGGATAGTGATGATGAGTGGGATGATGTCAAGGAAAAGGAGGAGGAGGATAGCAGCGACGAAGAGCTTGGGACGAGGGACACACGAATGGGCCTTGCGCAACAGCTGTTTGGTAATCTGTTGCCCTCACGTCCCCAGTCAGCCGGACCGGGCCCGTCCTCAGGGAGCCCTATTTCGCCTGCGCCGCCCCCACCTCCGCCTTCTGCGCCGCCTGCACCAGCAGGACCATCTGCGCCAATTACTACTGCAACACCAACAGGTGATCGGGGTGCGCTTCTGAGTGCTATTCAGGTTGGCGCTCGACTGAGAAAGGCCGTTACCCATGACCGAAGCGGCGCTGCCACATCCGGCAAGGTCATCGGTGACACTTCTCCACCTGGTCATATAAGCGCTGTTGCTCGTTCACCCTCGCTACCCACTGCTCCTGCTCCAGCGAGCTTTACGGCATCCCCGCCCACTGAGCCTACTGCACCTCTGATAAGGCAGAGTGCCTCCTTCGGTCATGGAAAGAAGGAATCCGTGGATTGGTACAATGCGCTGGCTGCGGACGCGGACAGGCGCGAGGTGGATCGTCTTCCTGTGACTGTGGAGGAGGGCGAGGAGGAACAAGCTGATGCCAGTTATCTTCCATCCATCCAGGTCTCAGAGCATGCTGTGGATAATGGGTCTGAGCTGATGGCCGATGTCGATCTCTCTACTGGTGCGTACGCCTTGTACAGCGCTCGACTCGTCGATGTTTACTCTTTCTCTTTAGAGCTTCGTGTTAGATCTCTGTATCCTTACCCACGACAGCGAGATGAAGATCTAGGTGCGCATGATTCCGTTGTCGTATAGTGCTCGGCCACTCAAGACTTGATCGATTTACAGAGTTTGATACCAACACGATCATTGTTGCACATCCATCCAAGTTTGGTGGTGATTGGTGGTACGGTACTACGGTGAAGGACGGTAAAGCAGGCTTCTTCCCTCAGACCTACGTTCAGCAAGTGGAGCAAGGTGTGCCCTGTCGCTTATGTTTTAACTAGTTTGCTCACCTCGTTTGACCAAATACAGTGCACGCCACGGCACTATACACCTACGAGAGCACGAACCCGGACGAGCTTTCGATTAACGAAGGTGACTCAGTTATCATCGTCGACCGGTCTGAAACGGATTGGTGGAAGGCTGAACACGATGGTCTCGTATTTGTCGTGCCTGCGGCATACCTGGAGGCGACCGAGGGTTAGTGGATTTCCTTAGCCACGCAGGGTCCTCCTTGAGTTCCTCCTACCCTTTTTCACGTGCTGGGACGGATATAGACTGAAATATATTTCTTTCTTTCGTTTTTGCTGTCATCTGCTCGTCATCGTCATTGGTTGGATGTTATGGATGCCGACGTGCCCGTTCCTTTCCTTCCTTTTTCTTTCTACCCCGGACTTGATCTGAAACCTTCAAAAATTTTCCATGTTTCGCATTGACAAAAAATCCGAATACCAATACACATCCGAAATTCTACCGTCTCCTTCAACTTTGCAACATGATTTTGCTTGCGAATGTGGCGCAGACATCGGTCAGGACATCTCTGGGCAAGCTCAGCTGGGTCTGCAATGGAACCTTGGGCGAGGGCTCTCAGCTGATGCTGGTTCTGAGGGTGACTATCATGAGAGGGTGAGTGAGGTTTATGGCACACCCTACAATTCCCCCCGAGACACGCGTCGACCGAAGACGTCCGAGTTGCATGGGACGCCGTCCATGAACGGAGACGAGGACGAGGAAGACGCGTACTACTCTTTGGACGAAGAAGAGGACAGTACGTCTGAGTTCGAGCTGGTGGATGCTCCTGAAGATGAACGAGAGGCCGCGGCACGTGAGATCGAGCGCCAGCGAGTGCTCGAAGCGTCCGGGCTAGTCGTCAGTTCGCTCGAGGATGGGGAGCAAGAAAGGTCAGAGCATCTACATCCGTATGTCTCACCTAGTACCATCGTCGTGACCCGCGATCATGAAGATGGAAATTGCAGCCTTAAGCGGGTCCCAGCTGTGCTTGCGTCAAGTGCGGTGACGCGTTCCAAGTCGGGCTCGAGCTTGGGGTCGACAGGGCGTCTTTTGGAGTCTCCAGGACGAAAGCGACGACCGGCACCTGCGGTCCCTCCAAGGCATGGAGGATTATCGCATCTCTCGACAAAGGACCTTCCGCTGATTCCGACCCTCGATCTGTCAAGTAGCGACCCATCTCCGAATGTGCTCTTCGGAGGATCGCTTGACGCCACCGCGGTGAAAGGAGAGGGGGAAGAGGAAGAGGAAGGGGAGGTGATGCTTGGAACGGGACAGGTGAAGGCGCAGTCGGATGGGAGTATTGTGCATCCGGACGACGCGTTCGAGCGGTACGAGTCGTTCAAGAAGAGGCAAGCGTCGCAGTCGCATGGGCACGGGCACGTTCATTCACCTTTGTCTCTGCATGGCCATGCATTATCGACGTCGACGAGCAGAATGTCGATGTCGTCATTTGATACGGGGTCGTTGGCGCCGACGTCGCCGCCGAAGTCACCCACAGCATCGGTGACGCCGTCTATTCGTGAACGCGAACGAGAACGAGGGGGAGTGGGAGGGGAGAATCGCACGTCGCAGTTTCTCGGCTTTTTCGGACGTCATACGCGTTTGGGTACACCTGACGTCGCTGAGCGCGATCGAAGACTAGTCATCTCTGGACCGATCTTACACGCCATGACGCCATCGCCAGTGTTGGGGCCATTACCCGGTGGGGAAACGGTTCCTCCGACGAGGGCCGAAAGTCCCATGTTTGGATCGTCTTGGGCTAGTTTGGTGGATCGGTCTGCGCTGGAAGAGATCCCAAAGCAGGAGCGAAAGCGTCAGGAGGCGATTTTTGAATTGATCTTTACCGAAGCGGATTATGTGCGGGATGTCCAACTGATCGTCGAGGTACGTGGCTTTTTAGAGTTGTGTATGGAATAACGTGAATGATTTTGACTTCACTGTAGCTGTTTTATTCCCGTTTGATGGAGGTTCTGGATGCAGAAGCCACCGCGAAAATCTTTACAAACATCGAAGACTTATTGCTCACGAATACGGTGAGGGAATTTAGTTGGTGCAAGCACTCGACCCGTGACCTGAACCACTTTTGAAGACGTTTCTCTCTACTTTGGAAGAGCGCCAGCGGGACTGTCGCCTCTATATCGATCGCATCGGTGACTTGTTGGAAAAACATATGCCGAACATGGCTGTATACCTCGTATGTCGCCACTTACCGTTGTCTTCTTGGTGGTGCACCCTGCCTCACCCTGGTGGTAGACTTACTGTATCAATCAAGCAAATGCTGGAAAGGTCCTCCAGCAGATGCGGGAGAGTCATCCTGCGTTGGCCGTGCAGCTGCAGGTGCGTTCTTGGAACCTTGCTTCGCCGCGCACAGGCGGAGGTGTAACCATTCCGCCGCAGAACCTTCGGGAGGATCCATCAGCACGGAATCTAGACTTGTCGAGCTACATGCTTGTGCCTAGTATGTGCTCGTAATACCTTTGGTCAACGGACTGCTGCTCACCAGCTCTTGCGATGCGTATCCACAGTGCAACGTCTCACCCGATATCCTTTACTCATCCGTCAGGTCTTGCAATACACGGATGATGTTGTCGAAAGACAGTTAATACTCGCCGCACTCGAAACAGTTGAAAAGATCCTCGAAGAAGTGAACGAGACGATCCGAGATCGAGAAGGAAGAGAACGTCTGGGAGAGATCAGTCGCTCGTTGTGGATCGGACACGGAAGACTCGATCTGACAGCACCCACGCGACACCTCGGTCCACGCAAACTTATCAAAGAAGGTTTGTTGAGCAAAGCTAAAAGCGGGCGCAAGCTGCGGACGTTGCTGTGTAACGATATCCTCGTGCTCGTGGACGAGGTCCAAAAAGGGTTGTACCGTGTGGTGAGTCGTAGGCATGATCAATCGGTGTGTAAGGGGATTCTGATCGAGATGTGCTTGCTTGGCTTCAGCCGATTTCGGTGAATGAGATCCAGATCAAGCCGTCGAGAAGCGGTCGAGAGGATCCGCTCATTCGGCTTCATTTGGCATATCCCCGTGGGGGAGATACCATCGTCTTGCGCGCAGCCAACGTCCGCGAAGCGAAGGCGTGGCAGGATGCCATTTTAGATGCTGGCAGCGAGGTTCGGGAGGGAATCAAAAACGTGGTTGATAAAATGTAGTGATGACACTATGGCTCGAATGGACAACTGGTATATCTTTATTATCCTCACCTTGTCATTCTTTGGACTTTTTGGGAACAGTGTTTCGTTTCGCCTTGTCAAGTGTTGATATCAGCGACGTTACACCTCGTGACCTGTTCGTCGACTAACGCGTGGGGTCAACGGGCTGGTCTGCCTCTATGAGTGCTAACACCTCCTGCTTTCTGCGATCTATTAATCCCATCAACGTGTCCATTCCCTTCAAAACACCCTGATCAGAACCTTCCCCTGGGACGATTCGCGTGTGAGCAAAATCGATCAAGGAGACTGTGTACAAGCGGGCCTGTTGGTCAACATGCGAGTCCTCCGAGGACGCTTCGGAGATTTCGTTTGGAACGGACTCGATGATGATTCCTCCCCGGTCATCGACTTCTACCTCAATCTGATCGCTTTCAGCCTCCTCGCCTTCTTCGCTTTCCACTTCTTCAAGACTGCCGGGTCCCCCGCCGCGATCAGATGCAGCAGCGGCTCTTTCCCAGTCTCCTTCGTAGATGATCAGCACGCTACTACCGACCATCCTCATATGTACGCCTGAAAGAGATTTGCGGACATCGGCAAGTGAAGCGTGGAGGGATTCGAGAAGGGTATAAAGGGTCTCTGCAGGAAGACCGATATTTGAGTTCGATGTTCCACCATCCACATCCGTTGGGGAAGTCGCGGTCGAACAAGGAAAGAATTTCTTGATCCCTTCCTGGAGTTGTTCCGGCTTCAAACCATACCCAAACGCCTTCCCATACACGATCGCTGGTTCAAGGGAGTGATTCGAATATACCTATCGGAATTAGGTATATGACGTCTGCGGACTATCTGGAGAGGAAGCACTCACTTGAAAGCCAGTGAACCGCATACCAGTTGTAAGCGTGGTTGATTCTGCCGCTTTTTTGATCATGCGCGCCTTTTTCTCTTCTGAGGCATCTCCGTCGTAGAGTACCGTGCCAAGTTTTACGTCCAGAATGCAGGGCTTGCGATAGCCGTATAGCAGATTTTGGAGAACAAGCATTTGCCCTGAGGAGGCGGTTCCATTGGCGTTATCGAGATCATCACTCGTAGAAATTCCCTCTGGTAAAGCAGGTACGACTGCAGGCACGGTTCCCGCATCAATCGCCGCAGATGGGTCTGCGAGCTTTCCCTCCAGACTCAACAAACCAAAGAATTTCGGTATCCAAGCTTTGAGCAAGTGCAACCCCGAGGGGTCGTCGGCGATGTCTCGGACGAACTGGTAAAAGGCGACTTCACGCGGTAGAGCGGGTTTGAGGAGGAGTGATTCGTCTTCTGTGACTTGTACGCCTGCGTGTCCGCCAACTTTCTGTGAAAGGGGTGTTGTGGGAGGGAGGGTATGTGCGCGTAGTGCCTTTGGATGCACCATCAGAACAGTTTCGCCGTTTCGCTGCGGCCCCTTGATTTGGTAGAGATTAGGAAGCAAACGTGAACAAATAGGTTGGGCTACACGTGGTCCACTGCCTCCTTTCTCTCCGACGTGCTACTGAATTCAACACGCTGATCTCATATCTCACTGATGCAGCCAACCCCCCACGCGAAAAGCCGGACTCAATAGTAGCGTTCGCCAATGTAATGGAGTAAAAGAGGGTCGATCTGGAACGAATAAGCAATTCCTAAAAGTCCGTGGGAACCAACTCGCCTCAAGCAAGATTTTGGATTTCGAGATTTACAAGATGCCAGTAGCGTTCTCTCTGTGATCGTCTTCCAGGAGTTGCGGTGCGTCACGGTGACCCCTTCCTGGTCTGTTGGTGGGAATCGGTGACATGTTCCATGTCGGATCACATAAACGTGGTCTAGACATCGCGCACTGGGAGAAAGGTACTCACCATCGTGACATCGCTCCCTTCAATTTGATGTATACTTAAAGTCGAGGGGGACAAAGTTGTGGGTACCCTGATTGACTTTGACTTGGCCATGATACCGGATACTGTAAGGAGAAACAAGCATACCTGCACAGTCCCCTGAGGGACTGTTGGAAGTGTTCGCCCGAAGATCACTGCGTGGACTCATGTAGAACACCCGATAAGTTTTTAAATCTCTGACTGCGATATTGGTGACGCGAGTCTGAGGATGTGTGTGGAATGCGATGCATTGATGCTCTGGTAAGTACCTGACACAGTTATAGAATCAAACTGGGTCGCCAGACCTTCTGCTCCACCTCCGCACGAGGACTAGCACGACCCTCCCGACACCTGACCCGTAAGGTGCCCAGTGTGTCGCCAAAGATGTAAACGGATTTCTTCCCTTGTAACCCCCTCGTGCATATATTTCGAGGGAGGCGCTCCGCTGGCAAAGTTTTATTGATCAATGCTAATGATGAAGGACCTCATGTCCGATGAAAAAAAAAGGTCGATTAGCACCTGCCATAAGTTGGCCGCAGGCCAGATAGCTTATTGTTTGACACATCAGTTCCGCATGATCTCTCGATAGAGTTAGCTTGATCCTCTGGCCCGGAGTCTCGCTTGACCCGATGGCTTCTCTACATAAGTCTGATTCGCCGTCTCCGTGACTCTGACTCTGATTTCTGCATCCAACAGGTGGCATCCCGTCAAGTTTCGCCATGGATGACCGTACGGATGCCCGAGTGGTG